>VMDR010013986.1:0-24148 GCA_007922815.1 Macrotus californicus | reverse complement strand
CCTGCTCCGTAGGACGCCTCAGAGAGCAAGAGGGCCTGGGTGGAGGGTGGTGGCTGGTCTCAGAAATGCCTGCCTTACCTTATCCCAAGCTATGCATGACCCTGTCCTCCTTCCTCTCCTAGGCTTTCCTGTATAAATTCTTTGGCTTCTCCCTACGGACTTCAAGGAATGAGCACGTGATCAAGAATAAGCTCTCCGCCATCCTCCGCACTTCCCATGAGGAGCTGCAGGAGAGGGAGGTGAGGCAGAATGTAGTGGCAAAGAGGGAGTGTTTTCAGTTTGAGAGGCAGGCAGGCAAGGTGGCTAGAGGCTGGGCCTGGCAAACCAGATCACCTGGGTTGGAATCCCAGCCCTGTCACCTATTAACTGTGTGCCCTTGAGCAAGTACCTGAACCTCTCTGTGCCTCAGTTTCCTTCTCTGTAAGATGGGGCTATGGACTTATAAGATATTTCCTAAACAGTTTTTTTAAATTTTGAAATGATTTTATACTTAGAGAAAAGTTGCAAAAACAAAACCCAAAGAACTACTGCTTTTTTTCTCCCAAGAAATTCTCTGCAAAACTTAATGTTTTTCCATGTTTGCTTTATCATCTCCCGTATAAATTATATAATTTATTTGTAAGTTATTATTATTGCATCTTCTGAACCTGAAATGGACGCTGCAGTCATGGTGCTCATCTTCCCCTAAATACTCAGTGTGTATTATCTGAAAATGAGGATACTCTCTCACAGAAGCATGGTCCAGTAACCGCAATCAGGAAATCAACGTTCCTGCAGCACCGCTGTCTCATTTACAGACCAATTTGAAAATCACCAATTGTCCCAACAATGTGTTTTAGAGCCAAAGAAAAACATTGTTTTCTGTGGCCCAGAATCTAATTCAGAATCAAACAGTGCGTTCAGTGGCCATTTCCTTTATTGTTTTTTAATCTGGAACAAGTTCCTCATCTTTATCTTTCATGACCTTGATTTTTAAAGATTTCATTTATTTATTTTCAGGGAGTGAGCGGGAAAGGGAGGGAGAAAGAGAGTAAGAAACATCGACGTGAGGGACAAACATTGATCGGTTGCCTCTTGCATGAGTCCCGACCAGGGACTGAACCTGTGACCCAGGCATGTGGCCTGACTGGAATTGAACCTGGGACCTTTCACTTTGTGGGACAAACCCAACCCATGGAGCCACACTAGTCATGGCTGAGATCTTGACATTTTAAAAGTGTACAGAACATTAATTTTGCAGAATGTGCCTAGGGTTTGGTTTGTTTCATATTTCCTCCCGATTAGATGCAGGTTGTGCATTTTTGGTGGAATCCCACAGAAGCGACGTGTGGTATAGCATGGATTTGAGGATAACAATGTAAAAGCACTGAAAAGAATGCCTGGCACCCAAGCACTCTCCAGGTGTTGATGAGCTGGGCATTGGTGTCCACGCTCTGAGGCCCCCCTTTCCAAGGCCCTTCCCCTGCCAGACTCTCAGAGCACCCATCACCATCGTGGGCAGCAGCAGTGACTCACCAAGCCCAAGGTGCAAACCGTATCAATGGAGAGAAAGACACGTACAAGAAGGAGATAGCTAACTACACAGAATGGCCTACTAAAGGCTGCAAGAACTGTCGCTGAGGCACACTGGCCGTGTGGGCTGCCTGGGACTTGGGCTGGTTGAGGCCAGTTTCACAGAAGGAGGGAGGCAGTCATTCCCAGTTGACATAACATTCTGAGTCAAGACTGCAGATCAGGAGCTTTTGGGGTCCCATCTAGAGAACAGTCAGGGGTCTAGTGGGACTGGAAGGCGGAGTTCTTTGACAAGGAAGTAAAAGTGAGCTCTCTGCTAGCACCTGGGGACGGACTGGACACAGAAGAGAAAGACAAGAGGGGTGAGGACATCCAGGATGGTTCTGGGGTTTCTGGCATCTCGGTGGAAAAGAAGAAGAGTATCCTTCGCTGAGACCAGGAACCCAGGCCAAAGAGGGAGGAAGATGATGTATTCAATTTTCGCCAGGAGGGGTTGGAGGTGCCAGATGGAGATGTCCACTAGCCATGTAGATTTGGGACTCTGATCTGGGCTGGGTGTCTAGATTTTGGAAATAAGTTTTCCCTCTCTGCAAAATGGTGTACCTCAAAGCGTTAGTGTGAGGATCAGTGAAATGACATGTATAATGCTGGTACAAACTAAACACTAATATTCTGACGATGTCAGTTAGGATGATGATAATGATAATGACGATGACCAGGATGAGTGGAAGCCATGGCTAAGGGGAGATGTAGGAAGAGGGACAGAATAGAACCCCCTTCTTTTTAAAATTAATTTATTTTTATTGTATTTTTTCCATTACCAGTTAGTCTCCTTATACCCGCCCCCCCTGCAATCATCACACTGTTGTCCATGCCCATGAGTCCTTTTTCCCTTTTGCTCAATCCCTCCACCACCTAACCACTATCCCCACAGCTGTCAGCCTGCTTTCTATCTATGAGCCTGTTTTTATGTTGTCTGTTAGTTCAGTTTGTTCTTTAGATTCCACATATGTGTGAAATCACTTGGTATTTGTCTTTCCCTGGCTTATTTCACTTAGCATAACATTGTCGAGATCCATCCATAGTGTCACAAAGGGAGAAATTTTCTTATTTTTTACAAAATTCCATTGTGTAAATGTCCCATAGTCGTTTTATACACTCATCTATGGATGGACACTTGGGCTGCTTCCATATCTTGGTGATTGTCAGTAATGCTGCGATGAACACAGTGGTGCTTATGTTCTAACAAATCAGTGTTTGGGGTTCCTTCAGATATATTGCCAGAAATGGGATCACTGCATCCAAAGGCAGATCCATTTTTAATTTTTTGATGAATCTTCATACTACTTTCCACAGTGGCTGCACCAGTCTGCATTCCCACCTATAGTGCAAAAGAGTTCCTCCTTTCTCCACATCCTCACCAGCACTTCTTGCTTATTGATTTATTGATGATGGCTATTTTGTCAGGTATAAGATGATATCTCATTGTGGTTTTAATTTGTATTTCTCTGATGATTAGTCACCTTGAGCATCTTTTCATGTGTGTATTGGCCATCTGTAGCTCCTCTTTGGAGAAGTGTGTATTCATATCCTTAGCCCATTTTTCAGTTGGGTTGTATGTATTTTTGGTGTTGTGTTTTGTCAGTTCTTCATAAATTGGATATTAGCCTTTTATCAGATGTATTGACAAATACGTTCTCCTGTCCTGTGGGTTTTCTTTTTATTTTGTTGATGTTTTCCTTTGATATGCAAAAAAAATTTAGTTTGATGTTGTTTATTTTTTCTTTTCTTTCCATTGCCAGGAGAGATATATCTGATACAATATTGCTATGAGCTATGTCTGAGATTTTGCTGCCTATCTTATCTTCTAGGGTTTTTATGGTTTGGTCTCTAATGTTTAAGTCTTTAATCCATTTTGAATTTATTCATGTGTGTGGTGTAAGAAGATGGTCTAGTTTCATTTTTATGCATGTATCTGTCCAATTTTCCCAACACCATTTATTAAATGAACTATTTTTAGCTCATTGTATGTGTTTACTTCCTCTGTTGAATATTAATTGATTCTAAAGGTGTAGGTTTATTTCTGGGCTCTGTTTTCTGTTCCATCGATCGATGTGTCTGCTTTTAGGCCAGTACCATGCTGTTTTGATTACTATGGCCTTATAGTATGGTTTGATATCAGGTAGCATGATTCTTCCAACTTTGTTCTTCTGTCTCAGGATTGCTGTTGCTATGCATGGCCTACGAGTAGAACCAACCCCCTTCTGATACTCCACTAGTCTCTCCCTTCTAATGAGGTAAAAATTTCCTTCATCTACTTGGAGTCCAAAAGTCTACAAGTCCCACTAAAATCTCACCCTTTCTTGAGGATCTGTGTCCTGGAGCCTGTCAATGCCCCAAGGTCCTCCACTCTGCTTTCTCTTGCTTCAGCGTCTTAAAGGTGGCCCTTCCAGTACAAATGAGCCAGTTGGCAAACAGTTGGCACCTGCATGTCTGTGTTGAGTGTTTCTTTGGCTCTGTGCCCAGGCATCCTCATTGAATAAGCTCTCAGAGAAGCTCGGGTGACAATACAGTCAAAGGGGCCTGTTACGAGACAGAGGGATTTAAGTTAAAGGCTTTTCCTGGTGGGAACCAGAAAGTCCCCAAGCCCTGGTGCTTTTGGCTCTCTATAGGTTGTTGATTCCCAGATCCACTTTGAGCTCCAACTTTCAGATCCACTGACACTGAAAACGTTTCTACTTGGTTGTTGTGCCATACCTCCTATACAACATATCCAGGGACTCACTCCTTCCTCTCTCTCCAACCTAGACAGGCTCTCTATTTCACCTATTTTGGTCAGAGTTACTGCTGTCTTCTGTTTTCCTAAACTAGAAGTATGGGCATTGTCTGTGTCTTCCCCCTCTTCTGTCTCCTCTCTGATTAGCTATCCAATCCTGTCAATAAAGTGCCTGAGATTTGTTCTTCCCCCTCTGTTCCCTCCTGAGAACAACCATTCCCTGAATTCCCAGTACATATAAAAGTATCCTCAAGTGTGCAATATTGGATTTGATAATACCAAGATTTTTTTTAAACCCGTGACTCTAATTTCTTTTTATTCATTGTCTTCTTGAATTAGTTCTTGCAAAGATATTTTGTTCTCCATCTGGAATGTAAACAGTGCAAGTCTAGGCAACCATATTGGCAACCTTCTATTTCTTTTTCCTGCTTTCCTCTGCCTTCCTCTCTCTATATCCCACTTCTGGGAGCATAGCAGGTGCTTGGCTCACCCTGAACTGTGGCATGGGGTTGAGGTTCTCCCTGTTACAGGGCATTGCTGTGGCACTCAGTATCGTGTCTGTGAAACATCTGACGATAGTCCTGGAAGAAGTGGGAATATATGGTGCTGTGCTCACAGACAAGGACTCATCACCCATCCTGAAACTGATGAAGGTGATACCATTCCCAGAGGGCTCTGCCCACCTCCCACACAGAGCCCTCCAAAACATCCCCATCACCCCAGCCTCCCACTTCTCTGAGGCTTTGTGACACTCCTATAAAGGCTTCTCTTTCCCTCTGACCAAATATGGGAAAGATTCTCCCACCTCTCCCTTTCTCTTGCTCCCTCATGTTCACACTTTAGGCCCTGGTATCCCAAGCTGCATGCCCTCTTCCCCCAACTGCTCACCACTCCACTGCCCCATCTTCCCTCCTACACCCTCCGGACCACTTTTTCCTCACTGAACCTCTGTTTGCCCATCAGGCAAGGAGGATAAGGTGAGGAGGAGCCAAGTTTTCCCCTTCCCCCTACAGGAACATCAGCAAAGGAAATGGGGGATGGTGTGTAATGTTATCTGCTCAAGCTACCGAAAAATCATTGTAGAGAACAAGGAAGCCATCCTCAGTCATTTAGATGGCATCCTGGCCTCGGTCCTGCAACACTACCACAACTGCATCATGGAAAAGGTACTTCCTGCTTACTCTGCTTCTCCAGCATCCTTCTCTGTCATCTCTTCTCTTCCGCTACCAGAAAAATGCCTGGCCTTGAATGGGAGTCAGGGGGTGGGGCTAGTGCAGTTACTTCTCCCACATTTCAGTCCTTTTCCTTAATCCCACTTGAGACTCTAACTGGCCAAGCAGGGACCACAGGAATTTTGAGTCTGTTAAAAAGTGTCTCCTTCCCTGCTGGCATGGTATGTAATGTGCCTTTGGGCTCTGTGCTGCCTTCTCCGATGAAGGGATGAGTAAAGCTTAAATTTCTGGGTAGTCATAGGAGGAAGCATTCAGGGGAGGTAGAAAGAGCCTCATACTATCTCCTGCCTTTGCTGTTTGTCTACAGCATGAGTTCCCAGGAGTGGAGATGAAGCCCTTTCCATTCCCAGCTAGACACAGTTCGGAAGAACTTATCCATGAGAAGAACAATATCTTGAGAGACAAGGAAGCTAGATCTATCCTAATTGAGGAGTTCTATGAGCGGGACTCAGGAAGGGGGTTGTTGAGTGGGCTGGCCCCATGCCCCACAGGGATGTCCCGAACTGCCCTCACAGGGAAGATGCAGAGTGTCAGCCTGAGGAAGGCTACAGAAGGCTTAGTTCGTCATCCCCCAGACTTGCTGTAGGTAGTGTGCCCTTGTCCCAGAAAAATGTTCAACTTGAGGTCTATGAGCTTCCTGGTTCATTCAGGACAAGAACCTGCAGCAGGATTACCTGGACGCCCTGACCATCCTGACAAACATCCTGAGCAGCCAGCAGCACTTGTTCTGTGGATTCAGTTTCCCCCAGAAACTGTCGTTAATAAACCTCATGGTGGTAAGTACCTCTCAGGAGGAAGGAGGTGGGAATGCAGAGAGGAGGGAGGACGGGTCTGGTGGGAATCATTGGTAGCACTCCTAGGCCAGACCTGAAGGTAGGAGTCCAGATTTTCCAGTGTCCTTTTCCTGCCTTAGTATTCCCTTTCCCATCCTCAAGGCATGGGTGAGTGCTGGGGGAAGGTGTTGTTGGGAGTAGGAGAGGGGTGCTGTCCTCAGAGCCTTTGGAAGTCCCTAGAAATTCTAGATTCCACCTTCTGATGAACACAGCCTGGAGCAGGGGGACGCAGAAGCAGACAGGAAAACACATTTGCGACCCTCTTGGGGGTGTGTGTGTGTGTGTGTGTGTGTGTGTGTGTGTGTGTGTGATAGGAGCTGATCAGGGAGGAGCCATTGGATTCCATCTCCAGCCCCATTAGACAGAAGGCAATGAACATCATCGCTAACGTCAGGTAATAACATGGCATCCACTTTATCTTGTCCCCTGGTTCTATTTCAGCTCTTTTTTCCCTAGTCGATCCCCACCTCTTATTTTCTGCCTCCTCTTCTAGCATAAGGGAGTAGTAGGAATATACTGGACAATGTCTGCCACGTTTTTGCCAAGATTTTTGGGTGGGATTTTCAAAGCACCTGGCAGAGACAGCCTGGAGATAGGACTTGCTGTCACTTCTTCCCAGGCTTCCTTTGGCCTTCAGGGCTGCCCCAGCTAGGCACCTCCATCTCCATCACTGATGCCCATTCTCTCAAAACGTCTGGGGAACCAAAGAGTGATGTATCCTCCCTCATCAGCAGCTCCCTTTCCTGTGATAGTCATGCTCTTTCCCTTAGTTCCCTTCTTTCCGCCTTCCTGGCTCCTGTCACCCTTTCTTCCTGTTTCCTCCCTGTCCTCTTATTAGTCTCTCTTCTGATGTCTTCCTCTTCCCTGCTCCCACCTACCCCTCTGTCTCTCCATCTCTTTCTTTACCTTTCTCAGCAGTTATTCCTGACCATCATGGTCTAGTTACAATTCTCCTCCCTGTTTCTTAGGGAGCTCAGGCCCCTCTTAGAGAAAGAAGAAGGAGTAGAGCTACTTCGAATGTGCTTCAAGAGTGTGCTCTGCCTGCCACCCATAAACGTTTTGCAAAAGGACACATCTAGTTCTTTGGAGGCCCAGACCAATGTGGTAAGTAACTCTTTGATGTTTGTCTCTTTGGCTTTATTTTTTAATTTTTTAATTTTATGTTATTGATTATGTTATTATACTTGTCCTGATTTTACTCCTTTGTCCCCTCCACCCAGCAGCATCCACTCCCTCAGGCACTGTTCATGTCCATGGGTCATGGGTATAACATGTTCTTTGGTTACTCCATTCCCTTTACTGCACTTTGCATCCCTTGGGCTATTCTGCAACTACCTATTTGTACTTCTTAATCCCTTCACCTCTTCACCCATTCCCCCATACCCCTAACCCATCCAACAACCATCAGAATGCTCTCTGTATCTATGATTCTACCTCTGTTCTCCTTGTTTGCTTAGTTTCTTTCTTAGATTCAATTGTTGACACATAGCAACTGAATTTGCTTGATTTTCTTCAAGATCAGTTGGTCTGTTGACTTCGGGCCTTCTTTTCATCAGATGTCTTGTGATCCTTCCTTTTTACTTTACATTTATTTATGTTACGAAGGAAGGACTGGTACATACAGAAAGGGCTGAGGTGGGAAGTTTCCTCTGGTTGGGTCCCCATAAGGCTCTCCTCAGTGTGAATCTGGTTAGGTTGAGGAGGGTATTTTGATGGGATTTCCCTGTGTGGGGGGCAGACTGGGAATTCCAACTGCCCAGTAAGAACAGCTCTAGCCTGAGGTGGATTTCTTTTGAGTCCTTTATTCCAGGGAAACCTGCCTTTCTTTTTCTTTCCCCCTAGTTTTCAGTTTTAGTGGTCCGGATCTATCACAAATGTTGCTTTGGTTCTCCCAGCAGGCCTACCTTTAGAAGCGCTCCTTGGCAGATTACCTACTTTCTTTATAAGGTTTTGGGCAAGGCCACTCAGTTCACTAAAGGGCGAGAGGGAGAAATCCACTCTCCTAGCCTTTGTGATCAGTCACCAGCCAACTGCCAGTTTGGTCCTCTTCCCCCTGGAGCCAGGCAGCCTCTGAGTCAGGGCCTCTTACTGCAGCTGCCCTCACTGGGAGCAGAGTCCCAGCTGAGCTCAAGGTGGGGAGCAGGGATGGAACAGCCAGGGGTAGTAGCTATGTTGTCAGGGATCTCCCAGTCTACTCGGACAGACTGCTCAGCAGGCAGACATTTGTGCTCTGGTGAAAACAAGAGAGGAATCTATTGAAGTGAGTGGTGGGCAAGTAGCGTCTGGAATGTAGGGGGTGATGTTGGAGCAGACTTTCTCAAGGAAGGCTTCCTAGACAGCCAGAATACTGAGCAGGGTGTCTAGAAGGAGGAGGGTTGGGCCTGAGAGTTTGGCGATTGTTTGAGTCCCTTTTTTTACCCTCAGGACCTATTTGACGCGACCATGGGATCCCTCCAAAGGCTCACAGAGGCAGTTATTACTGAGAAGGCCACACAGATCGAGGACTGCTTGGAGGTCAGTGCGAAGAAGGCCCTGGATGTTGACATATTTGTTTCCTAGGGCTGCGGTAATGAAGTAGCACAATTGAGGGGCTCCACACAACATGCTCTCACAGTCACAGAGGATAGAAGTCTGAAATCAAGGTGTCGGCAGGGTTGGTTCCTACTGGAGGCTCTGAAGGAGAATCGTTCCAGGTGTCTCTCCTAGCCTCCAGTGATTCCTAGCAACCCGTGGGGCATCTCTTGGTCTGGACACATGTCAGTGCAACCTCTGTCTCCATGTATTCCCACAGGGCATTCTCCCCTCTACGTGTGTGTGAGCACGTGTGTTTTCTTCTTAATAAGGGCAGCAGTCATTGGGTTAGGACCCACCTGAACTCAGTATGAACTCACCTTAGCTTGAATCAGCTACAAAGACCCTATTTCCAGACAAGGTCACATTCTGAGGTGCTGGGTGGGCATAAATTTAGGGGGACACTGCCAACTCAGTACAGTTGGAACAGACGAGGAAGACAGCCTAGGGACAAACTAAGGAGACCTGCTGAGGAAGGAGGGGTGCAGAGCTTTTAGGGAAAGATGAATGAGGGCTGGGATCCAAATAACGTGGGTCTTGCCTTCAGATGAGAAAACGTCCTCCTTGCTCCCTCCCCGTCAGCCGTTGCCATGACCACCTCCTGTCTCAGCGCCCTTCTGAGGCTTCCTAGCAGTTAAAAGTTAAAAGCAGGGGCCTCTGGACATCCCCACACTACAGTTCCAGATTCTGGCTCTGCTGTTTGCTGTGTGGTCTTGGGGAGTCATTTCATTTGTCTTTGCCTCAGTTTTCCCTGGAAAGTGGAATGACAGTACCTAGTTAATACTGTCATTTTGATAATTGAATGAGATGTTTATACAGTGCTTGGCTTAAAGAAGTGAGGTGCAGGTTCAAATAATTTACTCGTTTAAAAGTTGTGTGCCTTTTTTCCCCTGACAACTTTCTCTTCGTTAATGTCATTACGATACTTTGGCCTCCTCCTGAAAATTCTATTCCCAGATTACTGCGGGAAGGTTAAGATTTCTTTGCAGTCCCTGTTGCTGTTAGAATGTAGATCACTGAGGACTATAGTCAGAGAATTGCGTTTGAAAATTACTTGAAATATTGCTTCTCTGTGTGATCATATTATCAGATTGATAAATTTAGACATTTGTTTGTATTAAATTTTAGGGTTGTCTTCCTTTTATTTAAGTGAAGAGCTTGATTATGTAGAGATTTACATCATGAAAAACTTAAAACTATGTAACATCTTACTCAGTGAATTTTTGCTCCCATACCCATCTTCTTACCTTGTTACCACTCACCCTCTGTAGATAAGCTTTTCATTCATTTCTGGTTTGTGCTTCCCATTTTACTTAGGAAAAACAAACAAATCTCTGTTTATGGTATATTCTCATCTCCCTTTCTTTTTTATGCTGCAGGTAGCACATTCTGTCTAGTACCCTGGACCTTGCTTTTTTCATTTGTCTATATCAGTTCACAAATATATTCCTTTTTTTTTTATGGTTTCGCACATTGTGTGCATGTCTTACAGTTTCTTCATCGGTCCCCTACAGACGGACACTGGACTATTTCCAATCATTTTGCTGCTAGTTTTCTCCGGAACTTTTAAATTGGAAAGGATTGTAGACTCACAGAGAGCTGCAAACACACTGCAGTACGTAGAGCCCCTTGCACAGCACGCTCTCAACCCAGGGCACTGACGTTGGCTCGCTGTTGTAAGATGACAGGCTTTGTTCCGTTTCCACCTGTGTTACGTGCACTCATTTGTGTGTGTCCCGTAAAGGTTGATCTTTTTTACAGAACTAGGTACATGCCCCCACCACCACCGTTATGATTTGGATGCTCCCTCACCGAGAGAAATTCTCTTGCGCTACCGCTTTATAGTCACATCTCCTTCCCCACCTTGCCTCTGTTCCCTGGCAGCCACCAACCTGTGCTCTGTCCCTCTAACTGTGTCCTTTGGAGGATGTTGCATACATGGAATCATCGAGTACGTTCCCTTTTATGGGATTGACTTCTTTCACTAAGCTTAATGGTCACAAGTCCTTTCACAGATCTATAATTTGCACTCGTTTTCATCCAGTCTGTAGTTTGTCTTTTTGTTCAAACTGTAAGAGAAAGTTTATTTAGAAAATGACAGAGGTAGAAGTGAGCTGTAGAAGTATTAATTTTATTCATCTTTTAAAAGAACCAACTTTTTGTTTGTTTTCTGTATTCTCTTTATATTTTTCTCTATGTTTTTGTTCTCAACTTCTATTATTTTTTGCTATTATTTGTAGTATTTTCTTCCTTCTGCTTTCTTTGTACTTATTTTAACTTTTCTAGTTTTTCTTAAGTGGAAACTTAGATTATTGACTTGAGACCTTTCTCATTTTCTAATATAAACATTTAGTGCTATAAATTTCCTTTTAGGCCCCCGTTAGCTGGTCCCATACGTGTTGATGTGCTGCATTTTCATTATTCAGTTCAAAATATATTACAGTTTCTCTTGCATTGTCTCTTTGGCCCATAAATTATTTAGAAGTGTGTGGTTAATTTCTAGTGTTTGGAGAATTTTCTTTCAGTTCTGCTTTAGTTTTTGGTTTCTATTCTAATTCCATTATCGTCAGTTTTCCTTCACCTGAGAGTACCTTAATCTCACGTTTTATGATTTCAATTTTTTTAATTTGTTAAGGTTTTATTTAATGAGGCAAGATACGGCCTATTTGCTCTCGTTGGACGCATGGTGCTAAAATGCCACCTGATGGTGTCGTTCAGTTCTGCAGTCTTTTTGCTCATTGTCTACTTACTGATTATACTGAGCACTGAGAGAGGAGGGTTGAGATCCCCAAGTCTACCGAGGATTCACCTATTTTTCCTTTCAGTCTGTCGCCTTTGGCTTCTTATGTCTTGAAGCTTTGTAAGTGCATACATGCTAGGATTTTTATATCTTCTTGGTCAACTGTTCTTTTTGTCCTTATGAAATATCCTCTTTCTCTCTAGTTATTTTCTTCGCTATGAAGTCTTACTTCTCTATTGTTGATACTGACCAAAGCTTTCCTAAAGTTAGTGTTTGCGTGACATTTCTTTATTCATCCCTTTACTGTTGACATACCAATATTGTGGTGTTTGAAGTGAATTTCATGCAGATAGCAGACAGTCAGTCATTTCAAAAATCTATTTGGTGGACTCATTTTAAAAAATGTTTTCTGATGATTTGTCTTTGAATTGGTGTGTTCAGATCACTTACATTTTCTAAATGAACATCGATTTTATTTACAAAGCGTTAAAGCTTCAGCAAGAAGGTACCCAAGGCTGAGTCTCCTCTCGCACAGAACTGCAGGACATTAAAACACAAAAGGGGGGATGACGAAAGGGAGGAAGAGAATATGCTCACATTGTACAAACTGAGAAAATCAGGCTGAAATGGACAGAGGTTTAATGAGCTGAAAAAATTCCAAAAGCAGAAATAAGTGTTAGGAGCTGCTGCCAGGAACCTTTGTGCCACGCCGTTGGCACATTATCTCAGAGTTACAGCACAGAGAGATGTGGGACGGCAGCAATGTTTTGCTGTTCTTCTGTATAAAATGTAGACAGGACGGATGTGTACAGTGGGCATTTGAAATTCTCTGGAGATCCAGAGTAGAGAGGCCAGGTGTGGGGAGGGCTCACCAGCTGACTGAGGAGAGCTGGTAGCTGACCAGAAGTGCTTCACCTGTGTCATCATTTTCACAGTGTGTTCAAAGGAGTGTAGACACTGCTTATGGCAGTGACGTCGCTATCAGTCAGTCGTGCTCCTGTAGGCAGCCGAACAAATTATCTTTTGCAGTTTGGGATGGAACTCAAAGGAGAACCCATCAATGGGAGCCTCTTTCTCCTCTTCCACGTTTAGAACTAAAACGTTCAGTAGTTGATCTCTTCCTGAGTCTGTTGCAACACATCTATAGTTTTAGATGCTTCTACGTTTTCTCTCAAATGCTTGTTTTGTGGATTTCACTTCATGTTTCATCTCACACCAGTGACTGAGATTAGTGGGTGGCTCACTGACATATTTTCATTAGGTCATTGACAGTTAATGAAATTATTGATATAAGAAAGTAATAACGGTTTCCCACTTTATTACGTGTATATTTTTTGTTCCCTCTCATTTTTGTTTCCCAGTTTCCTCTCTTTTTTTTTTACCTACTATGGTTTATTTCCACATTTTAATATTATGTTTTAGCTTATGTATTGTGGTTCAAAAATATCTCTTTGCATAGTTTTTATAGCAGTTGCTCTAGGGATTACAATATATATACTCTTCACAACCCGTTATACTTAGAAGCAATATGTTACCACTGCAGGTGGAATGTAGACCCTTTATCATCACATAGACTTCTTTATTCTCCACCCTCTTTATGTTACCATTGTCTTCACATTATATTTACATATATTAAAACCCCCATGAGACAATTATCTATTAGGTTTGAGCCACCCAACATCTTTTTCAGATCTCAACAGAAATATAACCTGTTGCTCTGGCCAGGGTGGCTCACTTCGTTGGAGCATCATCCTGTAAACTGAAAGGTTGCGGGTTCGATTCTGGTCAGGGCACCTGCCTAGGTAGGGCTTCAGTCCCTGGTCAGGGTGTGAACCAGAGATCTCCAGTCTGGGGTGCATAGGAAAGGCAATTGATTGATGTTTCTGTCCCTCTCTCCCCCACCCTTTCCCCTGTCTCCGGAATCAATAAGCATGTCCCTAGGCTGATGATTAAAAAAAAAAACCAGAATAGTCTGTTATATTTACTGAGATATTTACCATTAGTGTTCAATTCTTTTGATCCAACTTTACTTTTGTTATTTTTCTTCCCTTTGTTCTTTTAGAGCAAATTTGTTGGCAAGGAATTCTCTTACTTTTCCTTCACCTGAGAGTGCCTTTATCTCACCTTAATTTCTAAAGACTTTTTTCCCTCACTAGACACAAATCCTGGGTCATATTTGAATTTCAGCACTTTAAAATATCATTCTACTTCTTTCTTTCTGATAAGAAATACACATATATTCAAATCTTTGTTTTCCTATAGTTAACACTTCATTCCTTCTAATTTCTATAAGGATTTCGGTTCTCTGTTTTTAGTTTTCAGAAATTTCAATATGATGTGTCTGCATGTGGATTTCTTGGGATTTATCTGTTTGGAATGCACAAAGTTTCTTGAATCTCTGAAGTTATGTCTTTTAGCAAATGTGGGAAATTTTCAACCGTCACCTATTCAAATTTTTTTCAGTATTGCACTTTCTAATTTCCCTCTGGGGTGCCAGTGGCATAAATATTGGACATTTTGGGACTGTCCCACACGTCCCTGTGGTTCTGTTTATTTGATTTCTATTGTATTTTTTTCATTACCATTTACCCCTTTATACCTCCTTCCCCTCTGCAATCACCACAGTCTTGTCCATGAGTCCTTTTTCCTCAACCCCTCCACCCCCTCACCTCCTCACCTTTGCTGTCGTCCTGCTCTCCATCTGTGAGTCTGTCTCCATTTTGCTTGTTAATTTAGTTTGTTCATTAGATTCCACATAAGAGTCAAATCATATGGCATTTGTCTTTCTCTCCTGTCTTATTTTACTTAGCATAATGTTCTCCAGGTCCATCCATACTGTCTCAAAGGGTAAAATTTTCTTGGGAAAACATCAACAACATAAAAATACAACCCACAGAAAGGGAGAACATATTTGCCAATACATCTGATAAGGAGTTAATACCCAAAATTTATACAGAATTTACAAAACTCAGCACCAATAATGCAAACAACCCAATTAAAAAATGGGCTAAGGACTTGAAGAGATACTTCTCCAAAGAGGACATACAGATGGCCAACAGTCATATGAAAAGATGCTCAAGGTCACTAATCATCAGAGAATTGCAAATTAAAACCACAATGAGATACCATCTCACACCTGTCAGGATGGCCATCATCAATAAATCAAGAAATAATAAGTGCCGGCGAGGATGTGGAGAAAGGGGAACATTTTTGCACTGTTGGTGGGATGTAGATTTTTACAGCCACTGTGGAAAGCAGTGTGGAGATACCTCAAACAATTAAAAATGGATCTGCTGTTTGACCCCGTGATCCCACTTCTGGGAATATATACGAAGGACCCCAAAACACTAATTCGAAAGAACATAAGCACCCCTATGTTCATTGCAGCATTATTTACAATCACCAAGATATGGAAGCAGCCCAAGTGTCCATCAGGAGACAAGTGGATCACAACTATGGGACATTCACACAATGGAATACTACTCAGTTGTAATAAAGAAGAAAATTTTGCCGTTTGTGACAGTAAGGATGGATCTGGAGAACATTATTCTAAGTGAAATAAGCCAGTCAGAGAAAGACAAATACCATATGATTTTACTTATATGTGGAAACTAATGAACAAAGTGAAGCAACAAGCAAAATAGAGACAGGCTCATGGATAACAGAGCAGGAGGACAGCTAAGTGGGGGGATGGTCAGAGATATTAAGCGAAAAGGAAAAAAGACTCAGGGACATGGACAACTGTGATTGTGGGGACAGGGGAGGGTGGTATAAGGGGACTAAGTGGTAACAGAAAAAAAATACAATGAAAAAAAGAACATTGGTGACACTCTTTTAAAAGACCTTATTATTGAAATATCACTTGCTACAATAAAGTATTTAAATCATAAATGTACTTAGATACATTTTTACTCATGTATACATCTGTGTAAAACACCAGTGAAATCAGCATATAGGATATTTCCAGCACCCCAAAAGGTTCCCCATGTGCCCTTTCCCAGTGAATAACCCCTACCAATAACTGCTCTTCTGACTTATATCACCATATGTTAGTTTGGCTTGTTCTGGAAACGTCACATAAATGTAATCGTATAGGATGTATTTTTGTGTGTGTGTCTGTATTACTTCACTTAAACAATATATGTTTGAGCTTCATCTATGTTGTTACATGCAGCACTGGATCATTCCATTTTGTTGTTACATAGTATCCCATAGAATGAATATGCATCTGTTTCTTTTTTGCAAAATGATGACATTGTGATTCTAGCAATGTTTATTCATATTTATAACTGTAATTCTTCTCTAAAACGAAGTTACCTTTAAAGACTCTTTGGTTGCCTTTGGTTGCCATATAGAAAAAGCAAGATAAATGCTGGATCCTTTTCAGTTTTCACAGTAATTAATTATTTCCCAGCATTCTCCAAAAGCAACAAGGAGCAGTTATTTTTCTAGTACCATTTTTTACTACATTTTATTTTTATTTTTAAGTACATTTAATTGATTATGCTATTATAGTTGTCCCAGTTTTTTCTCTCCTTTATCCCCACACCACCCTGCACCCCGTCACATCCAGCATTCCACCCCCTTAGTTCATGTCCATGGGTCATACGTAGATGTTCTTTGGCTTCTCTGTTTCTTGTACTATTCTTAACCTCTCCCCCATCTATTTTATGCCTGCTAATTATGCTTCTTGTTCGCTGTACTTCTTCCCCTATTCTTCCCTTCCTCCTTCCCACTGAAAACCCTCCATGTGATTTCCATTTCCCTGGTTCTGTTCCTGTTCTAGTTGTTTGCTTAGGTTTTGTTTTTTAAGTTCAGTTGTTGATAGTTGTGAGTTTTTTGTCATTTTACTGTTCATAGTTTTTATCTTCTTTTTATTAGATAAGTTCCTTTAACATTTCATAGAATAAGGGCTTGGTGATGATGAACTCCTTGAACTTGACCTTATCTGGGAAGCACTTTATCTGCCCTTCCATTCTAAATGACAGCTTTGCTGGTAGAGTCATCTTGGGTGTAGGTAGGTCCTTGCCTTTCATGACTTGGAATACTTCTTTCCAGCCCCTTCTCGCCTGTAAGGTTTCTTTGGAGAAATCAGCTGATAGTCTTGTGGGCACTCCTTTGTAGGTAACTGTTTCCTTTCCTCTTGCTGCTTTTAAGATTCTCTCCGTATCTTTCATCTTGAGTAACATAATTATGATGTGCCTTGGTGTGTTCCTTCTTGGGTCCAATTTCTTTGGGACTCTTTGGGCTTCCTGGACTTACTGGAAGTCTCTATTTGCCAGATTGGGGAAGTATTTCCTCATTATTTATTCAAATAAACTTTCAATTTCTTCCTCTTGGTCTTCTCCTTCTGTCACCCCTATGATTTGCTTGTTAGAGTGCTTAAAGTTGTCCTAAGCCAGAGGTTCCTAAGCCTCTCCTCATTTTTTTGAATTCTTGTTTCTTCATTCTGTTCTGGGTGGATGTTTATTTCTTCCTTTTGTTCCAAATTGTTGATGTGTGCCCCAGTTTCTCTCCCTTCACTGTTGATTCCCTATATATTTTACTTTATTTCACTTTGGGTAGCCATTTCTTCTTTCATTTTGCAACCAAGCTTAATCAGTTCTGTGAGAATCCTGTTACCAGTCTTTTGAACTCTGTATCAGAGAGATTGTCTATATCCTCGTCATTTAACTCTTTTTCTGGAATTTCGATCTGTTCTTTCATTTGGGCCATATTTCTTTGCCTTGGTGCACCAGATATGTTGTAAGGGGGTGGAGCCTTAGGTGTTCACCAGAGCAGGGCAATCCATGTGGGAGAGGGGTCTGAGAGGGAACAGTGCTGCTTTCTAGGTTCTCAGTCAGCTTTCAGTCATGTTCCCCGCTACCCACAAGCAAATTGGTCCCTTCTGGTGCTGATTCCCAGGCGGATGGGTTTGTGTACATTTTAGGACCCTGTGGGTCTCTCCAATGAACTGTCCTGTGAGGATCGGAGTTTCTCCCACTGCTGCAATCCCCACAATTTTTTACAGCCAGAGGTTCTGAGGCTTTGTTTCGCCACGCTACAACCCTGGTTTGTGCGGTCTGTCTCACTCCCCAGTTGTTCCTCCTGGGCTATCTGCATGCGAATGTGGGACCTCCCAGTCTTCCAGCTGCCTCCGTGCCAGGCCCACCAGCTGCTGCCCTGCCATGAGTCCTCCCCGCCCTGGCTGCCAGGCTTCACCCCTCCTGCCCATCCAGATGAATGTTTCTTCTTTAACTCCTTGGTTGTTGGGCTTCCATACAGTTCTATTTTCTGGCAATTCTGGTGGTTTTTTGTTTTGAAATTTGTTGTTGTCCATTTGGTTGCGTGAAGAGGCAAAGTGTATCTACCTTTGCCTTCATCTTGGTAGGACGTCATCTAGTATCATTTTGAAAAGCTTTGTGTGTTTCAATCACATACAACTATTATTCTTATTGATGTCTATGTCATCCCATCTTCAGTCAGTGGCAGACTTCAAGTTGGCTCCTGAATCTTTCCAACATGACTCCGTTAGCCTTCAATAGCTTCCTTGCTCTCTAGCATAATATCTTGTATACTTCCTATCTCAGTCCTGGAATCACTGTTTCTCCAAGGAGCTCTGATTCCTCTCTGTGAAAAATGGTATTTAGAGAACACAATCTCATTGCTGGGTATTTCATCATAGTCCGGTTGCAAGGAAGACTTGTAAAATTCCCACTAAAATTCATCATCTCTTCAGGAAGTGTTTTTCTGGTCAGTGCAGCCTCAGTGTTCTCTTGAGGTGGTTATGAATTTTTCACCTGCTGCTCTTCTTTTTCAATTATAAATTGCTGTCTGTTTAGATGCACCACGTTAGATCAATAATTGTAGATTAAGTAGCAGTGTGTCTTTGGATCAGTGATATTTGGGGCCCATAATTTACTAAAGGTGAGACATTAATGTGTTGTGTTTCCAGTGAAATTATTCATCATTCTATCCCTCAAGCAGATGTTTACACACCTTGCCCTGTAATCTGTGGGTACAGTGATTCTTCTTTGATATCACCTAGTTCTCTTCTACTGAAGAGTGGGAAGAGGTGGGTAGGGGGACACTAGGGTGTATAGACCCACTGAAGTCAATAGAGTCAATATATTTTGAGATCCACTGCTTTAACTTGAAAGAAGGGATAGGAGTTGAGACTTCCAGCACCTGGATAAGGGGAAATTTGGGGCTGGGAAATGAAGGCCTCTGGTGCCAGACCCACATAACCTGACTCTTGGCAAAAGAGGCCCTGCTGTCAGAAGTCTTACCCTGATACTTTACTGAAGCCAGGTTCAAGAGTACCTGTCTGTCCTCTGGGATGCAGCTGAATAGGCCTCTCCTTTTATCCTCTTCTCCCTCCAGCTTTTGGACCCATGGCTTAATTCCCAGAAGGACAGTGAGCGGGAACGGGCCATGCAGTGTGCCGCCCATATTCTTGGATTTGCCGCAATGATGGATAACTTCAAGGTGAGTGAGAGACTGCCCTGGAGCCTCAGCCTCATAGCTTGTCTGGTTGCCCTTATTCCTGCGTTTATCCAAAACTTCATCACATGCATTACCTAGCCTCGGTCACTTCTGCTCATCCTCTTTCACCCTGACCCTATCGTGTTTTCTCTTGTGCATCCTGTCTTATTCTCTTTTTCCTCCCTGCTGACATTGTCTACTTGGTCTTTTTCTCCATCCACCAATTTTATTTCATTCCACTTGTTGTTGTTGTTTTTTGATGCTATTCGTCTGAGCGAGCAGTTACTAAGCACTGACCTTGTGCCAGGCACTGCGCTAGGTGCTATAGCAAATGCACAGACGACCAAGACCGTTCCCTGACTGCGTGGATCTTACAGTCCTCTGTGGGGACAGGCATGCACAGCATGAACTTAAACAGAAGGTGCTAATGAATATGTAAACCAAATGTTGTGGGAATGAAACATCGAAACAAGCGTTACAAGTGAGGGCGGTAGGGAAAGCTTCATAGAGGAGGAGGCATTTGAGCGAGGCTTGACAGGTGAGTGGGGTACCAAGAGGCAAAGAAGGGAGACAGAGTGCGGTCATTCCAAAACTGATCCCTTTTGTCCTTTAGGACAAAATTCACCTATCTAATCCCATTACCACTGACCTCACCTAGTCTCTCACCTATCATGTCTCTGGCACATGCATTCCCTCCTCCCAGTTCCTTTCTTGTGAGAACTCAGCCTAAAGGAATGGCTAGGATAACTTCCAGGTTCCTTCCCTAGATAAAGATTGACAGCACCCAGCTGGGGCACCGGCTAAAGCTGCTGGCCATGTACTGCCAGGACCCTGTGGACAACATCTGCTCTCTGTCATCCCAGGCTGCCTACAACCTCAGCTGTATCCTCTCAAAAGAAAAGCGTATGGGGAAGCTTCTCTTATCACCCCCCTGTAGCCTCCACCTGGGCTGGCCACCCCCCCCCCCCCCCCGCCCCACACTGTCTGGAAAGAGTGAAGCCCAAGAAGTTAATCGAGCACCTCATTTCCATTTACGAATCTGCCCGCAAACATCTACAGTTAATGCCTTGGGCCAAAACACCCACACAGGAAACAGTTGTTTTGAATTAGTTTTTCCTCCTCCTGCAAGGCCCCACACTGTTACCCAGTTCTACCTCTGCTCTGAGACAGGCAGCCTGGGGGTCCTCTGAGCTCAGCTCCCACCATTCCTGTTATTGATGTCCATCCCTCTACTCCCAGCCCCACAGGACACACATAGTCCCCAGCTGACTTAGGGCAGTAGCAGTTTGGCCCAGAAGGTGGGGAAGTGGGGAGCCTATGATGCTTTCTCAGTGTCTAAGGGGTGTGGTTGGATGTCTTTGCTTCAGAGATGGAAAAGCAAAAACTGGCCTTGCAGCAAGAAGAGGGCAAGAGTGAACGGAACTTGTTCCCTAGAAATGCCATCGATATTGTCAAGGTGAGGGGGCAGGACCAGATGCAAAGCCTGAGGACAGCTGAGGCTCTCATTGACCTGATATTAGAAACTCTTGGGTGGTACTTCTTTCCCATTCCCATCTCATTTCCCATTCTATTACTACACGGGAACTTATCCTTTTAGGAAAATTTTCCTACCACATGCTATTATTTGTGCCCCTTAGGCATCATGGGTCCTAATCCTTTATGACCTGTCTCCTCAGAAGCATTTGCTTCATGCTAATGATGCTTTATGAACAATGACTAGACATCACCTGTGCCTCACAGAGATATCACTGAGCCTCTGAGCCCCAGCCCTCCTCTCCCCATGCTCTGCTTCTGCAGCCATTGACCTCTGAGCCCCACGTTGCATCTGAGGTCAGTGTTCTCTCCCTTCCATTCCCAAAGACTCTGTCGCCAGTGAGAGTCTTCTGAATCTAGGCTGACAGCACAAGCCTAAGACAAAAGCACATTATCTTCCCAAGAGAAGCCCCCCCTAACCAGGAGGAATGGCACAGGCTATCTCAGACAGGGGACCCCTGTGTCCAGCCTGATCCCACCCTCTTGCAGGCATTTGCCCAGTACTTCACCCAGCCCCAGATCACCAAGCTGGTACTGACGACCATGGAGGAACTGAGCAGCAGCAGGGCCCTGCTGTCTCTGGCTTCAGCCCGGTTCATGAGCGCTGTCATCGAAGAGCGAGGCACAGATGTGGGGAAGGTAGTGTGGTACTGCGGCAAGAGCTCTGCCCTGAAAGTCAGGAGCCCTGGGCTCTTCCCCTGGCTCTGTTACCAGCCAGTCAGAAGGCCTTGGCCAAGTCTCCTCAGCTGGCTTTAATTCACGTGCCCCTAAAATGTAGACTGGCCCTAAACTTTCTCTGTGGTCACAGGGAGCCCTAGCGTTGTAATTCTGAGCTTGTAACTGCAGTGCCTCCCATCAGGGTGACTGACTCCTCAATTAATGACAACCATGTGGAGGAGTATAGGTATTGTTGGGGGATTCATCCTGATTCCCTGGGGTGTCAGGGGACCGAAACCTCTGTGAAAGGTAAGGCTGTGGACTGCAAACAAGCAAGCTCACAGAATATCTGAGCTTTGCATAAATTTTTTTTAGCCTAACATATAAAAATGAGAAGGTTTAGCATTTAAAAATCTACATTTTCTACTTCACTAAAAAAAAAAACAAAAAACAACCCTTCAAAATGGGGTCACATAGGGCAGTTTTCTTAAGTGGTCATCATTCCACTTATATGTTACTTGCCTGGCCTAGATATCAGAAATCGAAGGACACCATGAGAGTGTCCTTGAGGAATTAGATTGCAATGGGCTTCCCAGAGGTCTATATACTAGAGACTGGAGGTCCAGGTGAGAGAGAGCCCTGTGGTCTTTCCACATCCAGTATCAGTGTGCCTGCAATCTCAGGAGTGGTGGTTGATCTCAGCTGGGAGAGAAAGCGCTGGAATGTCTCCAGAGCTTTTGCCTTCCTTCTAGAGGGTCTTGTGTCTCCTGAGAAACCTGGGAGCTTCTCTCTGGACTTCAGGGCTGTGGGCGGGCATTGGTGATAGGGGCCCTTGGCATGAGCTTCTGGAATTTTTTTTTTGTGGCTTCTGCTGGTCTGGCCTCTGGCACCACAGAACCCTACCTTGAAAGAATCACTGACAGGATTGCAACTAGGCTCCCTTAAGCTTTGGAGTTGGTAGACAGGGAGGAGCAGGGAAGGAAGTGAAGAAGGAACTACCATGGTTCTTTTGGCTCTACCCTGTAGGTTGAGAAGATTGTGGAGGGCATCCTGGAAAGGCTTGAATCCCAGCTGGAGCCCAGCACAGAGGAAGAGGCCCTTCGGGCCATGTGCTTGCTGGCGGGAAACCACACCCACATCGTGGTGCCCCTGCTGCTCAGCATGCCCCTCCCATGGGATAGGTACCTCTCCCACTGCCCTGGAGCACATCCTCCATCCCCTCAAACCCTCCCCTGCTCCACCCCAAGCCAGTGACACAAATCTCTGCACAAAGATGTTTTCTCCTGATGCCAGTCAAACTTCATGTTCCCTGATCAAGTCCTCTTGGGTCCCCTTCCCTCTAGCACCTGACAGCTGGCCTTTCATAGGCCTGTGGCCAGACTAATCCTAGGAACATGGTCCCATGACATAACTGTCTCTGGGTCCTGCAGAACCATTCTGGCCCTGTGGAAGGTGTTTGGCACCCAGCGAGAGTCCACCATCAACATCCTGCAGCTGCTCACAGGCATTCTGGAGAAGCACCACTCTGGGGAAACGAGAGAGATGGCCCTCCAACGTCTGTTGGTTAGCACGAGGGAGGAGAGGGGGCTGAGGAATCAGTGGGACTTGGAAGCAGATCTGAAGATCAAAGGGCACCAGCAGGGTGGGGTCAGGGGTCAGGGAGGAGGAAAGAGGAGAGCTTTAACACTGGTCTTCCTAATACTGAACCTACCCGGAGGTGTATATCCAGGAACTGCATGATGTAGAAAGGTCAGAGGTCAGTCCCGTTTCAAGGACAGGGAAACTGATAATTCAGAGTTAATCAGCTTTTTCTGTCTCTTGGTTTTGGGGGCAGGTGCTCATTTTCCTGGAGCCTGGCCAGGGGCATGGAGGGTGACAGAGAAAGGGGTTTGGTTACCTTACATTGGGTTGGATGAATTATGCCCAAACCATTTTCTGTTGAAAATTTAGAGTTGCTTCCCTTTTTGTTTGTATTTTGGGGAAAGAAGAGAGAGCAGATTACGTGTGCATGGCCCCTCATTTTCCCAGGGATGAGCTGTGGGTTTTCAGTCTTTGGGTGTCCTTTGAGCACAAGTGGGGGCAGGGCTGGACTCAGCATGTTGGATCATAGGTCCATTTTGTCCGCATCAGGCCTAGTCAGTTCTGCTTCCCTCCTTCCCATGTACCTTCCTCCAGGCGGCGTGTGCTTTGCATGAGATGCTGTCTGGGTCTCTGTGCCAGGACTCCATTCGTGAACTCTTCCCACTGCTCTTGCTGGCTGTGCTGTGTCATCTCTACTGGGTGACTGACAATAATCCTTCCCTGGAGGTTGTCTACAAGAATGGGAGCCCAGACAATGAGGCCAAGGTCTTTAACCCAGCTGGGTAAGCCTAACCCCATGTGATGGAGGAATGGGACTAGTCAACTCCAAAGGGCCCTGGATAACTGGATGCTGGTCCCCTAGGGATGCCAAGAAAGAAATGCTGTGGCACCCACACCGATATTCTATCTACTTATCGGTGTGGGTGCCACAGCATCACATGCTGGAATGTTCTCACATGTTTTCGAGTCTCATTACTCCTTTTCTTTCATGCGCTGTGTCCTGATTCACTCAGCCGTTCCCATCTATGTTCATAACTCTGCATGTGGAACGTTTCAATTAGGTGGTGAATGACAGGGCAAGACTACCCCTGTGTCATTCTCTCCATGCAGTTGTGGCCATTTGAATCTGGGTGAGCTCTGGCTGAGCTTTGTCACTAGCTGTGCCATCTTGTGCAAGTCACCACTGCAGTTTTCTGCAGTAAAGTGGGGGTTGGGCTCCTAAATAAGTGGTTGTCATACCTCTTTCTAA
>VMDR010013985.1:0-24127 GCA_007922815.1 Macrotus californicus | reverse complement strand
GAAGGAGGGAGGGAGGGAGGGAGGGAGGAAGGAAGGAAGGAAGGAAGGAAGGAAGGAAGGAAGGAAGGAAGGAAGGAGAAAAAAGAAAAGAAAAGTAAGAAAGAGGAAGATGAAGGAGAGAGGGAGGTGGGAGAGGAAGGGAGGAAGGAAGGGAGGAAAGGTAGAAAGAGAGAGAGAGAGAAAGAGAAAAAGGGGAAGAAAGGGCAGGCTGTGGCTAAGTTCTTCCCAGCAGGCTACCCTCAGCCTTGAGGGAAACTCTAATGCATGTGCAAAAACTGCATGAACAATTACTTCTCAGAGGCTAAATATTTTAAATGCCGAACTATGTTTTCCCCCTCAGAAGCATACCACAACTATCTATTACAATGCAGAAGCTGAATGGAAGGTGATTCAGTTTGATCTCTGGGTTAGGGAAGAGGAGAAAGGAAACGGGGTGGAGGTGGTGGGCAAAAGTAAATGCGCATGGGAAGGGAACAAGCAGATGGGACCCTCAAGGCAAGCATCTCCTGGGGCCAGAGAAAACAAGGTCACCATGCAACAAAGACACCTGGCCTGGATTACAATATCTTTTCTAAGGAACTTCAAGCTTGTTACTTCTGTCTTCACAAGCCATGCCATCCAGGGACAGGTAGCTGTGGTTGAGGAAGGGTACAAATTCTAGCTATTTGCCCTGTGGTTAATGTCAAGGCTTTGGGGAGATTATATAGGAGATCCCTAGGCCTGTGTGATGATGTGAATGTCCCCTCCCCAAAGCAGGGTGATAGTACCCTAAAACTCCTTTAGGGAGTCATGCCTGAATTCTCCTCCCCATGGTTTCAAGGACTGGTGGTTCACACATTGGCTAATTCATATGAAAGATTGTAGCAACCTACCTGGTCCTTCCTTCTTGGTTTATTTTACCCCAGCTACACCCTGTGAGGAAGGACAGGTGCTGTTATTCCCATTTTATGTTGAAGGAGATTGAGTTTCAGAGTGGCAAGTGAATTGTCCAAAGTCTTCTCTTCTTCAAAAGATGAAGCAGAGTAAAAGGTCCCAGATGTCTGAGCTCCTGGGCAGCCCTTGTCTGTTTCATCGGCGCTGGCTTAGCTGTTGGGTATCTCCATGGTAAGAAACAGCATGAGAAAATCAGATGGGCACTGGGCCCATCCTTCAAACACAGGTAGGCACCCATCCCTCCCCAAAGTCTCACCCAGTCTGTCCAGTCTCCTCTGCCCTGCTCCCTGTAGCATCTGCTATCTGCACTTCCCCTGGGTCCTTGGTTATATTAGTGTCACTCTTGTCCACATACCAGCCCGAGCATGGTTGCTTCAGGGATGCACACCTGGCCTCTTCAACCAGCTCCTTCAGGCCAGATGTCATGTCTTACACTTCTCATATATCCTTCACAGGACCTAGAGTGGTGCTAGGCACAGGGTAGGAATGGAATGGAACAGTGTCATAATAATGGCTAGCATTTATGGAACATTTACTTTGTGCCAAGTACAACTATAAGCGGTTTATGTACATTAACTCATTTAACCCTCACAGCAGCCCCATCTATGGGTATCATTATCCTCCTTTCCATTGTGTCTCCATAGTTATATAGCAAGTAAGTGACATTTTACCATTCGACTTTAGAGCCCTTGCTCTTAAATATTATATTATATTGCCTTTCAGCATAGGATCCATGCATGTGTGCTTACCTCTGCAAATGACCTATTCATTCAGCATTCATTCATTCTTAAACTTGTTCCCACTTATTGAGTGCCTACTGTGCCCAGTACATGGTTCTAGCACTTTACATACCTCTACCTCTCACTTACAAACTGCGAAGTTGATGCTATTATTATCTCCATTTTATAGTTGAGAAAGGCCAGATGATTTCTCCAGGGTCACACAGCTGTTAAGTGATAGGGCTGGGATTTCAACCCAGGTCTGGTCTGGATGGTTCCAAAGCCTGAGCTGTTTCCCCCAAGATATGCTTCATTTCAGCTTCAAGTACTCATTCACCAAACTCGGCCCAGCTCAGAACCCAGCAGAGGGAAGAGTTAGCAGAACTCAGTGGCCTCTGGAGCCTCTGGCAGTGGAAATGGTGATAATGAAGATGATTCTGGCATACCACCATGGGCTCTGTCATCCCAGACCATATGGCCACTCTAGGCTGACCCCAGTGATGGCCATTTTCCAGCACATATGGGAATCAGACAAGATAATATGTGTAATAAAGCCACAGATGAACTCACGGTGTTCTCAGATGTGCAAGGAACCACTTCATTTTCTATTAGCTGATTAGAGCTCTGTTATGTGTTCCTATTCTGTAGGTTATGGGGGAGGCAACTAAGTTTTAGCACATTACAATAATCTAGGTATGATTCAATGATTTCAACAGTTTTTAAAGGAACTATGCAGTTGTTTTTTTTTTTAGAACAAAGTGCTGATTTCTCCATTTCCTACCTCCCTTTCCCTCCTGATCTCCAGGATGCCCCCACCCCCACCCCATGAAGGGCCATGGCTTCTATGGCACTGGGAGGGAAGGGTACATCTGGCCTCATGCTACTTTTCAGGTGTGTGAGTTGGTGCCCAGTCAGATGGGGTGGTGTGGTCCACCCTAAGTGCTCAGCAGTCCTTCCATTGCTAATAAGCTAGCTGGTAAGCTTCTGGCATGCTCTTTCTCCACTCCATCAGAGCTGGGCCGTACTAGCATTCAGTATAGAACTGGTTCTATTTTGTCTCCTTGATTATGCTGAGGAGGCTCTGAGGTCCTGCCCTGCAGCCTTCTCTTAACTCTCTAGAAAACTTCCCAACCACACTCACCTAAGTTCAGGGCAAGCAGAAACTTCTGGGTTCCATCTTAGGCACACTGAATCAAGGGGTGCTTGGAGACCCAAATGCATACCCTCCCTCCTAACCACACCCCAGGATCCACGTGACTTCAGTACAGCCACCTCACACTGGGGAGGAGGAGCCTGGGAGTTGATGACCTTCCTGAGTCCTAAGTGAGAGAAAATCAGAATCCCCTCTCCCCTGGTATCTTTGGCATCGGCCCAGCATGCCTTTCTCATTGGGTAGAGAAACAAGATGCAAGTCTTCTTATACTTGCCCATCCCCTGCTCCCTCCTTCCACCAAAGCCCCAGGACAAGAATTCAGGGGTCCCCCTTCTGGCTGACAGACATTCCCTACGTGAGCCCCATGAGCAAGTCCTCCAGGCCTACTAACATGCACAAGACACTCTCTGCGCCAGACTCTGTCTACCTCACAACTTCTCTATAAATGAGGCACTGCTCTACTCTAGCCACTGGGTACAAATGAAAAAGCTAGAGAAGTTATCTGCCCTGCGTCCCAATGTGTGAGCCATGAAACAAATGCCACGCGATTCACCAGAGCCCCCTAGACCATGGAGTCTGTTCAAAGCAGTCCCAACCTCTCCTTCGCTGGATGGCAAACTCATGGCTCTGCCTTGGAGGAGAAAGGTTGTGTGAGAATGCAATTTAGTGAGGAAATTAAAACATATTGATTTTATATTTGCAAAATGGTGTCCCCATCACAAATGAGATAGGTATTATAAACTAGAAAGCCCCAAACAATGTAAGGGATGATTGTCCTTATTGAGACATCCATTTTTATTGGAAAATTGAAGGAGGCTTTTCCTGCCCAGTGTAACAAAGTAGAATCAGGACATCTGGGTTCCAGTCCCATCTCAAAGACTTTGGGCAAGTCACTCCCCTTCCCTGATCTGGGCCTTAGTTTCCTCCTCTGAACTACTATGGCAATGGATTTCTATGCATCTGCAGGTCACCAAGGAGCTGGAAGCCCCTTATTGACACCCCCCAAACAATAGTCTCTATGTGGTTCATACCAGGCCCGGTGCAGAATGCCAGTACTGAGGAGCCAGAAGGTTTGGTTTTGCTTGGTGTCTTATGCCCTCTCTAGCACAGCGTCCTGCATGGCCCACAAAGAGCCATGGGCTCTGGGCAGTCCCCTCTCTGCCCTCCAGCCTGCAAAGAACCTAGTCTCCCCAGCGGCAGACAAGCTGCATCCCTGATGTGCCAACTCCAGATGAGCTGATGCTGATATCTACTGTCTGCCCACAGAGCCCTCCCTGCCCTTTCACTTTGTGAGCTCGCAAAGGGCAAGGGGTTTATACATATATATAACAAGGTGACAAAGGGCATTTTCAATGAGAGCACTCTGCGTGGGTTCTCAGGTCTGGTGTGGTTACCTGCAGAGAGGGAGACAAAGGTTAAACAGGATAATACACAGCTCACTAACAATAATAACCATGTATTAATTGAGCACCTACCATGTGCCAGGTGGTGCTCTGCTCTTTATACTTATTGACTCATCTACTCCCTCAAACCACTCTTTGAGGTGAGTTCTAATATTACCCCATTTTACATATTTGTACCCAGGCAGGTTATATGGCAATCAGATGGGAATTGGTCAGATCCAACCTAGTACACAGAAACCACTTTGTGTTGGAACCAGAGAGGATCGAATACAGGAAATCCATTGCTCAGATGGTGAGGGAGCTGGGAGACCAACAAGAGAGAGTGAGACAACACAGAGACTAGCTCCAACAGGAAGCTACTTCCACCCCAGGCCTGGGGATAAGGAGGTGGTGGTGGATACCACCCTAGGAGGAGGGCCACCTGGAACATCATGAACCTTTTTGGAGAGAGCTAGAACCAAAGGAAAGGCAGAACCTGCTGGAAATACCACCCAAGGGGGAAAAACATTGCCTTCTCCCTCCCTCCTGCCCTCCAATCTCCATGAAGGCCTCCTATTGGTGAATCCAGAAGTAGTCAAGCTGAGGAAAGAGCCTGAGAAATGCATCCTGCAGGGCTGAGTCCCCACAATGTAAAGTAGGGGTGTGGGGGGGTGTAGATATGGATCTCAGGGCAAGGGGGCCTGGGCCTGGCACAGGCTACAGAATGAATCCAGCTTAGAGTCATCTGCTTTGAGTGTCCTCCCTCTAAAGAGGAGAGAAGACCTATACCTTTAACTACTTCAGACAGAGAGGTGATAAAAACTTTAAGGGACAGACAGATAACTGAGACTGGAGGTCGCAGGGGCAGGACTTGGGCCTGGGTGCAGGTGGATAGTGGGAGTGGGGGTTAAGGACTGAAATATACCTACAGATGTATTGATCCATGTTCCCAGGCACTGGCACATTGTGTGGGCAAATGGACATGAGTTGAGGACAACGAGAGGAAAGTCAGTGTGATGAGGTGACAGCCAGTGACAGCCAATGACAGCCACCAAAGCAGAGGAAGAGGCCACAGCAAGGCAATACCCAGGATACTCAGCACCTACTTGAGATATGAGGCTGGGGGAAGTGAAGGAGGAGCCATAACAACTTTTCAGTGTGAGCTGAAGAGAGTGCTGAGGAGGGAAATAATAACAACTTCCCAGTCCTTTTAGATTCTTTATCCAAAACATCTTTGGTCGGATCTTCTGAAGGAGTCCTGGAAAAAGGATTCAAATTCAAGTCCATTTGGGCCAGGACCCCAAGAAGCACCACAGTCAAGAGAAGAGAGGCGGCTGATTCAGTGCACTACTGAGTAGACACCACTGTGAGCCACTGGGGCTCAGTCCTGCTGGGACCTTTGGGGTCTGTGTGCTCACACCTCTGGGTTGTTCTACCTGAGGGGCAAGGACGCTGGGCAGTTTATCCCCCAGGCCCCATAGGTCGTTGGCCAGGGCTGCCTCTGACCTCATCTCCCAGGCACTTCAAGCCTGCCCTGCATAGGAGCAATGGCACTCATGGGGACATGGGTGGGGCTGCAACAACCCATTACACTGGGAGTGACAGTGCAACTAGAAGGGCCTCGAACTCCAGGAAGTGGAGGAGTCAGAGATAGACCTCGCTTGAAAATCTGAAAGAATTCTGGAGAACTCCGCATTCCTACCCTCACAGCCCCATTTAAGTTCATCATCTCCAATGACTAAATTTCCTCCCACAACCTGGGGGAAATCGTGAGCACTGGAAGGAGGAGGAGGCTGTTGGCCATTCTAAATTTTAATGAAAATCAATTTCCCTAGCCTCCACCTGCCATCCAACCCAGTCCCTCTCCTCACATCCAGGCTGCTTTCTCCCCAAATGTGGACTCTATACCCACTTCCTAGGAAGATGGTATGAGTCTAAGTCTGGTGAGAGAGGAAGGTTTCTGGGGTGAAGACAAGCACCCAACTCCAGTCTCCTTTCTTTCCTGTGTAAGAAAGGGTTTCATCATAGCATGGGACCAGGTTCCCTCACCTCCTTTTTCTCTCCCATCCTCCTCTCCCCACCCCCAGTTTGTTGCTTCAAAGACCCAGACGTGCTGCCTTTTATCTCTACTTCAAGTATTCTCAGTTCTAATTAAGTTTATTTCAACCTTCTGATTTGAGAAGCCTTATCTGGAATACTTAACCTGTGCAAATAATATGTGGAGCCAGAGCACTGGCCAAGCATGCTAATTGAACTGCACACGGGAGCTCAGACAGAGCCAAGCAGTCCGGTCTCCAAGAAGCTCTGAGAGAAGAGAGGAAGGGAGGTGCCCACTCTTCTAAGGATGAAAGGGGAACTGGTCTGGGTCCTTTGTGACCCAAAGCTCTGGGTCACCTGACGACTGAATTGTTCAGCAACTGGGATTTAATGAGCTGTGTGCAAATCTGGAGATTCTCCCAAAGCTTGTTCCAGCCCCAGATGTCTGGCTCTGCCCACAGGGTTAGCCCAGCTTCATGCACTCTGTTTTGTACAGCTTCTTGGGGCATGTCTGGCAGGGGAAGGGGAAGGGTTGGCCAGAATGACTGAGAGAAACAAACTTGACCCTGAGGCAAGTGACTTGTAAGGACTTTCATAGGAAGCCAGGAAAGAAGGAAAGGACAGCAGTTTGTGACTGCCAGTCCCTCCTTTGCCAGTAACTGGCTCAGGCAAGTCACCCCTCTGTACCTCAGTGTTCACATGGAGGTTGGAGCAGCTCAGAACTTAGGCCTGTGCTATGTGCAGCCCTTGGTCAAAGGTCTCAGAACCATCTGAGGTTGAGTGAAGTTCTAATCCCAGTACTTTTTCAATCAAGGTAGCTGTTATGTATCTGTTATCTGTTGCAATCATGAAAGATTACGTTTGTGAGAAATAAAAGACATTATAGCTAAAAATTAGTGTGAACTATGGGGCTGGATGATTTCTTTACTCCTTTCCAAGTCTAACAATCTCAGCTTCCAAAACCCTAACCACAGGACCCTGGTTCAATGGTGTCTCTCTGGTCCCAGAGCCATGGGCCCCTGAATATATTACATTTTACTTCTCAGTAATGTTTCTTCTCTGGGGTCTAGGCAGATGAATCCACTGAGCATCCCAAGGATGTTGACTGAGTTGATGCAGATGATGGAGGGAGAGCTGAGGGACATTCCAAAAAGACCATCCTTAGGGTTAATCACAGTCCAAGGGACCTAGAACCCACACTGTCAGAGCCATATTCAGAACAACCTGCACCTATGAATGGTGAAGAGCTGTGGCAAAGAAGTAAATGTGGAGGTAGGGTAATCAGAGAAGGCTTCCTGGAAGGTGCAGGGAAGGACAGGAGTCTGCTAAGAAAGTAAAAGAGTCAAGACTGAGTGGGTAACATGTCCAGATGGGGACTCACACTGACAGATTCTTGGGTCCTGGAAAAGAAGAGAAGCAAGACACAGAGCGCCTGGCACACCTGGCACAAGTAGATTCTCCCCATCCTCAGAGAAGCTGCATCCAAACTCCTCTGAGCTCTCAATAGACTGCTTCTTCTCTATAGGAACATTCAGGGGAAACATTTAAACCAGGTTTGTTCGGTCAGGCTAGCTCCCTTTACCTGAAAGACAAGTAAGGAGAGAAGGAAAGATCATGACGACACAGCTGGCCAGGCCAGGTGTGCAGAAAACAGGGAGGCCAGGCTCAGGAGGCAAAGACTGAGTCTGAAGCTCAGTCCCCAGCCCACCCACCCGTTGCTCTTTCTCCACCTCCCACAGCCAAATGGTGAGCCAGAGAGGACAAGAGGATGACAGGAGAGAGCTGTGCTGGTCACCTTCTGTTTGCCCCTCTGTATCTGTTCCCACTCTCCTCCCCCTGCCTCTACCCCCAGGAGGCTGTTCTATGTAGAATCTCTCAATAGACTCCCTGCCTCCTGGCTTCTAATTGGATTTAGCCAATGAAGATACCAGCAAGAGATCAGAGAGAGGGTAAAGAATGAGCTGTGATGCCATTCCCCAGGTCTCATCCTCTGGGTAACAGCTCCTGCCAGGTGGTCCTCTTCACACAATTCACTCTGCCTCTCAGTCCAGGTAACTGTTCCTCTCCTTCCCCCTTCAGATCTAGGATCTGGAATGTCCTCACTGTTAGTATCTCTGGGAACCCTGATTTCTCTACACCCTGCCTTCACCTTTAAATGGACCCTTTATTAAACTCTCTTCAAATGACCCAGTTTGAATGTGACATCTGTATCCTGCCTGGTCCATGGCTGTGGTATGAGCCATTTCAGCTTAAGTCTGTGGATCCCAGGGTTCAGGGTGCTTTATCTAGCCACACTCTCACCCCAATTCTATTCTGAAGCCCACATCCTGCTTCATCTCTCCTGGGCATTATTTCCAAAATGCAGACTCTGCTCTTTGAGTTCTGAATCTGGCAGCTCACTTCTTGGCGAGACTGCCCTTCTCATTACAGACATAGGCACAATGTGATCTCATTAAAAATAAACATAATGCCAGTGCCTAACCCCTGAAGGCATAGCTTTTCTCCTGAGTTTCCTGGGTGCAGACTGTGTTGAGCTGAACCAGGGTGATGGAGGAATTAAATAAGGATTAAGACGTTGGAAGGCACCTGTTAATCTAGCAATCAGACAAATCTGTGCATAATCATCTTTCTTTCTTTTCTAAAATGTGAATTTTTAAAAAATCAAGCAATTGACTCTTTTGTTAATTAGAAGATCCACAAAAAGTGGACCACTCGGGTAAGCACACCTAGTGGGAAGGGAGGAAAATAGAGGTAGACAGCCCACAAAGACCCACAATAACAGGGGACCCACATGCCTCAGAGTGGGCTGAGATAACCACTCAGTCTCCAAATTTGGCCTGAACCCCTGGCACTCCTTGGCAGCGTGCATATCAGGCTGCTCCCAAAGCTGTTCTCTTTGGCTGGCTTCCCCATGATTAGAAAGTCAGGGTCAAAGGCCAATGTTATTTTCTCCTCTTAAACTCTCTTCCTAGGAAGACTACACATGCAATATAGGAAACCACGGGGTTTGGATCAACCCCAAAATGTCAACTCTGCTTTGCTGTGTGATCTCAGACATGAAGGCTTATCTCTCTTGAGCCTCAGTTTTCTCATCTGTGAAATTAGTCATATCCTGGGGCTACTGTGAAGACAAGGAAAATGACCCAACTAATTACCTGGCTCATAGTAACCTAATAAAGGCAAGTCCCTTCTCTTTACTTTCAATCTGCTAAAGGTAAAACCATTCGGGGGGTCATGTTTTCCTTATCTAGATGATTGCAATAGCTTCTGCATTAAACATTTATTTTCCCTGCCCTGGCTGGTGTGGCTCAGTGCTTGAGTGCTGGCCTGAGAACCAAAGGGTCACTGGTTCAATTCCCAGTCAGGGCACATGCCTGGGTTGCGGGCCAGGTCCCCACTTGGGGGCACACTCAAAAGGCAACCACACATTGATGTTTTTCTCCCTCTCTTTCTCCTTCCCTTCCCCTCTCTCTAAAAATAGATAATAAAATAAAATCTTTAATAAAAACAAAAAAAAAAACATTTATTTTCCCTTTGGTCTGTTCCACATACCTTCTGCCATTTTCTGGCAGCAGGATCCCCCAATTCTTCACCCCTTCCCTTATTTTTATTTATTTATTTTTTTAATCCTCACCTGAGATTTTCTTTTTACTGATTTCAGAGAGAAAGAAAGGGAGAGAAAGAGAAGCGTCGACATGAGAGAGAAACATCAACCGGTTGCATTCTAGGCATGCGCCCCAACTAGGGATCGAACCCACAACCTAGGTATGTGCCCTGACTTGAGTCTGAAACCTTTTTCGTGCACAGGACAATGCTCCAACCAACAGAGCCACCTGGCCAGGGCCTTCACTCCCTCCTTTCAAAAGGAGCTCTTCCCAGATTCCATCAGATGTTGGTGGGGCTGTCAAACCCAGAACTCCCACCCCAGTGCATCTCCAAGTCACAGAAATTGGACCTCAGAGCAGCCATGTCACCCAATCAGAATTTTCTCTTGTTTCTGGGTAGTGAATGTAAAGAGACAATCCCAAAGCACCTGTCAGTCATGTCCCTAGCATGCGGAACACCCTGAGAACATGAAGAGAAGGGGGAAAGACAGTCTTAGGAAACTTAAAGCTAAACCAGTCACCAAGATCCCAGAGCTCACTTTCCAGTTCTGTAAGTCCCCTTACAAGGTCCAATCAACCCTTCTGTGCCTGAGATAATCAGGGTTGGTTACCAGTGTTTATTGCCAAAGCCTCTTAACTGGCTTCCCAGAATTTTTTTTTTTTATCCACTACTTCCCATTCTTGACATCTCATGCAGAGTGAACTTCTAAAATTACAAATCCAGTCATGTCCCTGCCCCCTTATAATGCTTCTATGGCTTCCTGCTGCTTTTAGGATAAAGACCAAAATCTGTAATATGGCCTACAAGATCCCACTTGCCTTTCCAGCCCCTTCTTTTACCAAGACACCTCCACCCCTTGCTCTGTCTATGTTCCCACTCCTTTCCAGCTTTTGTTCTCACAACTTGGAATGTCTTTCCACCTGCTCTTCACCTAATAAAACTTCTCAGACTTAATATCTCAGGAAAAGCCTCACTTCCTCAGTAAAGTCTTCCCTGATGCACTTACAGGGTTTTTCCAATTTGGCCAAGTCGCTGTAGCAGATTCCTCTCACCATTTGTAATCTTGTATTGATGTGTGTTGCTGTTTTATTAATGTCCATCTCCCTGACCAGACTGCAAGCCTCAAAAGGGCAAAGCTACACCTGCTTCATTCACTCTATATCACCTCTGCTTAGAAAGTGCCAGCACAGTAGGTGGTCATAAAAGTTTGTTTAGTGAATGGAGGAATAAACCATGTAGGAACTAGGGCATAGTACTGTTCTTCATTCATGAAATCTCTTTCTGGGTGCTTTTCCAGACCCCCTGAAACTACACTGGCTTCTTAATGAGTCTCTTCCTCCCACCTTCCAACTAATCCATCAGATCACTTGTCTTTCTAAAAACACCTGCACAATAGCCTCCAATGACTCCCTAGTGCCCAGCATATACAAAAATTATCCACTTACTGGAGTTCCCCAAAGTTACGCCTGCTAGACAGCACCCCACGGTAGTGCTCTTGCCATCCCTTCCACCCCTGACACCTTCTTCACATGGTTGGTCATGCTCTCTCCTCTGGGTCTCCCTTCTCTCTCTTGTCATCCAAATACACCTTCTACAAATCTCTGTTCATAACCATGGCCTCTGTAGAACTCCCTTAGCTAAACTCAGCCTACAGTAAGTGTTCTCTGTCTGAGTTCTTCTTGCAGCAATCCATTGATTATATTTCAGCTTGAACTGTTTTCCAGGTATCGCATGATCAGTGTACTTTCTTCTAAGTCACTGAGCCCTTTCATATACATTATCTGATTTGATTCTAAAAACTTTGCAGGGAAGTTGGGACAAGTATTTTATGGAATAATTTAATCATAAGGATGAAAAGCCCACTGAGTTAGCTTAAGTAGAGGGGACTTATTGGAAAGACATTGGCAAAGAGCATGGATCCTTCCAGGTAGTGAAAGCTGGTGGCAAGGGGCCAGGAGAGGCATTCAGAAGCCTTCTTTCTCTTTCTCATCTCTTGATCTCTCTCCTCTCTGTCCATCTGCTCCACTCTTCTCTACGCAAACCTACCTCCTCTGAAAAGTTCCCCATAAATTTATACATGTAAACATATCTTTGAGTAGCCTTGTACCAACTCGAGCCCTAATTGTGACCTTACTACTCCAGGTCCCAACAGCATCCAAATGAGTACATTCTCATCTCAATATCTCAGTCCAAACTCTCAAGAAGCACTCTGATTGGTTGTTGGCTGGCCAGCCCAGTGGTTACTCTGAATCACCTGCCCAGCCTGGTATAGGGAGCTGTAGGAAAGGTTGCATCGCAACTGCCCATTCAGCAAGACCAGCGGAGGCAGGAGCAGTGGGCTGAACAAGCAAAGCAACAGTGTAGAATAAGGGGTACAGATGTAGGTGCCAAAATCACGTCATCTGTGTACAAGTCCCAGCTATGGTAACCACTGTCTCATGACCTTGGAAAGCTACTTCATCTTTCTAAGTCTCGGCTTCTTCATCTTGAAATGAGGATAATAATAGCATCTGCAGTACAGGATCACTGTGACAGTCCCATAAAGCACATAGAACAGTGCCTGGCACATGATAAGTGCTCAGTAAATCTTAGCCATTAATGTCTGCTACAGTAGGTATTGTTATTCTCACTTGATGTTGCCAAAGCTTGCCTATGGTTCGCAATCATTACTGGATCCACACACAGAACCCTGGGAACAGGACTTCAGATTCATATTTTGAAAGAGCTGTTTCTGGTGATTCTCAGCACACCACCAATTAATCTAACCCAACTCCCCATTTTACAGAGAGAACCCAAGGCCTCAGCTCATTCCAGATTATACACAAGCTGGTGTCTGGACTCAGGACACCGACCCCCTGTGCACAAACTGAAGATTTGGTTCCCAATGGTGGGATCTGCACATACTCCTCTCACTGGGGCTCTCAAGTCCTCAGGTAGGGTGGGGTGCTCAGTAGGACTCTGCCCTGCACACCACCCTCAGGTAGTGCCGTGTGTCAGCACCAGGGCTCTGGGATCAGCACATCTGCGGTAGGACCCAAGAAAACCTCTCACTGGCTGTGTGACTTCCAGGGAGTTAGGTTTTGTGCCTCAGTTTCCTTACATGTAAAATAGGCTGATAGTAGCCATTTTATTGGATTATTATAAGGTTTAAATGAGTTAAGGTGTGTGAGATTTTTAGAACAGAACTTGACACAAGGTTATAACTATCAGCTTTTATTATTAATGGTAAACATATACCTCTGGGCCTCTTTTTTTGGCCATTAGCTAGTACAGATATATACTAAAAAAAGATATACTTTGACAAAGTATTTATGAAATCACAAATATGTAAAGGATAATACACACATCTGATAAAATCTGTGGGACTCACCCTTCACACACAAAGTTTCTAGTGGGTCCTTGAATAACCACAAATACTCATACTGGTGTTTCCACCCAAGAAGTAGGTGAATATGTAGCCATTAACCACATACACATGTGATGAGGAATTCTCTAAAGGCAGGTCTGTGTCCCCTCTCCACCTGTGGCTCCCAGAGGACGGGTCCATGTCTCCCCTCAATAGGGGCTTCCTGAGGGCAAGGCTGTATCTCCCCTCAGACTGGGGCTCCCTGTGGTTATGGATAGCCCCTTTACATCCAACTTGGGGTGGGGCCTTAGGACATCCCCCGTCTCTTCACTCTTGATCTTTAATGCCTGGTGCAAGGCATTTACTGCCTAGTAAATTGTCCTCTTCTTAATCTCAAACACTTAGGGCAGATGAGGTTTCTCCATGCCACTTCTTGCAACTTTAATTGCTCCACACCATGTTTTATGTATTTTAATTAGTGCTTTAAATTTTGCACCTAAATCTCAAGGCACTCAAGCAAAAGGCCCCTCTTTAGAAACTTGAATAAATTCTGCCCTGGCAGATGACAGCCAGAAACCTTGAGATAATTCATATTAACTTGTCATCTGCTGCACCATGCCATCATCTGAGCAGCCTTGAGGGCATGTGTCTGGGGTCTCCCTGCAGCCCTCTCTGCCTCCATTTCTGTCTCCTCATGGGCACTGCTGCTTTCAAAGGCGCAGTCTGGTTGGTGACCAAGCCCCCAAATTTTTCAGTTTTAAGACACATGTTCCAGGCTTGCTTCATTCAAAATGCTGTCACAGCTGTGGCTGCAGAGCCGTGGTCCTCAGTCTGTGGCCAACTCCAAATACCTGAAGAGACTGTGATACATGGTGAAGCCCAGACAACCCCTCCAGACATCTGGGTTCCACAGGTCTGGAGGAGACCCTGGCATCGCTAGTTCCTTTAACTCCCAGGTAATCCTGTCTCAAAGCCCAAGTGGGGAAGCAGTGTTGTAGGGATTTCAGCTGAACAAGCACATCCAAGTTCCCCCAGTCTCATGGCCAGCACATTCACCCCCATTAAACTGGGGTCTTCCTGAGTGCTGGGGCCCATCTGCTTGTTCACTGCTATAGCCCCAGTGGGCAGAGCCTGCCTAGCACACTGTAGGTGCTCCACAAATATTTATTGGATGAAACCTAAGCCACCTCTCTCCATAGGCACTGTCCATTCCTCACATTTCCAGTGTAGGTTCCACCACTTACTAGTGGGATGGTCTTGAGCCTCTTTCTAAGCCTCAATTTCCACATCTTTAAAATGGGGATGAGGTCAGTTATCTACCCACATAGTTCTCATATGGACGAAGAGTGAGAACATGCTTTCCCAGTGCCTGGCACCCAGTGGGTACGCAGCAAGTATCAGCCATCAGTATGGTACATATTCATTCTCCGTCACAGAGGAGTCCCCCGCTCCTCTGTCCTGTTGATGGGCTATCTTGGCTGGAGTCACACCCACACCCACAGAGGGCGAGGATGCGGTTCAGCTGGAGCTCAGAAGAAGAGGCTGGCACTGAGGACACAGAAATGCAGATTTGAGTTTCTGCTTCTGCTGATTTACACTGTGACCTTGGCACATCTCCCAACCTCTCTGAGCCTCTGACATCCACCTGCTGCCATCCCCCAGCCACTGTGCATTCTGTGGCTTTCTGGTTAGAAAGTCACTTTGCTGACCCCAGCAGCTGCCGTTGGGCCTTTGTTCTGTGTCTGACCAGCAGCAGCTGGCCCATATGCTCTTAGAATGAAAGCAGAGCACACAAATGCCGCTGAGGAGAGAAAAGTCCCCTGATTCGACAGCCCCTGGACAATTCCTATCCTCACAGTCACAGAAGCTCTGTCCCCAGACACAGCCTGCAATGTTGGTCAGACTCATGGGCTTTCTCTGTTCCATCAACTCTGGGAGGAAGAAACAGACCACAGAGGCCATTTCTGCTCAATCATGGCATGACAGCACAGTCACCTCTGGTGCTCCTCCCCACCCTACCGCCCTGCATGGAAAAACAGCATATTGGTTGGAGAGGAACTGGCTGGGTTACCTTCTCCCTTCACAGAAGAAATGTGAATTCCTAGGGTAGGCCCATGGTGGAGAGGTTGGAGGAGAAAACTGGTACTGATCCTGGAGGCGAGCACTAAGGAAGTAAGCTCCTATGTTTTTTACTAACCCATCTCAAAGCAGGAGGTGCTTCTTGCCCAGGAAGCTTCCTGCCCACCAAGCCTGCTACAGTCTTCCTACTCAGAAATTGTAAGCATCATATCCTGTCTGCCATGCACAATTACACACTCCTGTGTCTGATTTGGGACTATTTATTCCCATCCCTGGGGCTGCGCCTTTCTTAAAAGGCAACTAATAGAGTGGGCAACACAACAGCTCAGAATCAGTGAAAGCAGGGACCAAAGCCCAGTTTTGCTAATTTCCATGGACAATTTGCTTCTATCTTGTTGAGTTTCATCTGCAAAATGGGGACAGGATGAAATTAAATAACTTCTAATGTGTCTAGTACAGCACCTTGCCCATTAGACATGCTCAGGAAGTTAACAATGATATAATACTAAGGAGACCTCCTCATCCTTCAGCACCTTCAGGGTAGGAGCATATCTTATACCTCTTTAAATCCTCAGCATCCAGCTAAGGGTCAAACACACAGAAGGCAGGAGAATCAGGAAGACAAGAATGTGGCTACAAGAGGGCAGCACATGTCCCACATCTCTTTACAGCCACCCAAACACCATAATTAATACTTCATCTCTGCTGCCCCATCCCCAGAATGTGGCTACAAGAGGGCAGCACATGTCCCACATCTCTTTACAGCCACCCAAACACCATAATTAATACTTCATCTCTGCTGCCCCATCCCCAGGTGCCACTTAGGCAGGGAGGGTACAAGCGCTGTTTGGTTGTGGAAGGCCCAGAGGGAGGCCAAGGCCAACACTCAGCTGGCTGGGGCTGGCACTGGGGCTGGTATGAGGCTGGAATGGGGCTGCAGACACAGAGCTATTGGGTGCATGTCGTTACCTTGGCAAACAAGAGCATAATTAATCTGCAGCACTTCCTTTCCATTAAGCCTTCACATTTATACCTGAATTAACTTTTCACATCCAGTTAAGGCAAGTGGGAGGCTCTGTCGGCCGCAGGCGTGCCAAGCACAGCTGTGACTGTTAGTGGAAGTGGGGGCTGTGCTGACCCACCACCCAAGAGCCCTGAGCTTGGGGGTGGCTGTGTGGGAGTTTCCAAGCTCCACTCTTTTCCCTGGGCACAAGACAGAAAGGGGCCATCTAGAAGGGTAGGAGAGCGCTGCCTCCCCTTGCAGGGACAGTGGGGTAGAGCACATAGTCCACATGGCCATGGCAGGACTGTATTGACTGACTCCAGTTTCTCCTGCAGAAATAGACCACAGCCTTCCTCTAGGCTCTGGTTTGGCCAACACAAGATGGGATCCAGGGAACCCTGTTCTAAGGAGGGAGGTGAAGTGTGCTGGACTTTTTAAGCATTTCCTCAAGCTTGTGTTAGGACCAGCATGAGGCAGAAGCATACACAGGCACACCACTGTGTGCACAGGGAGGTACTGGTGGAAGCCCCCTCAGGTTCTGGTTTTCTCTAAAGGGGACCTACCTAGCTTTAGCTCCCCAGAGATCATGAAACTGCCAGTGTTTTCTTGACATCATTCTGGAATAAATGGCCAGGTGCCAGTGCCCTCCACTCTGGGAAGTGGGATGTGTCAAGGTATCTTTTTGCAGACAGCAGGAGTGAAGTGCCCTGCTTATCTCCTGAGCAGCTTCCCTGTGAGTCATCTGAATGAAAGGTTTTCTAGGAACTACTCAGCCTCTCAGTGGTGTGACAGGAGAGGGGGAGTTAACATCCCCACAAATGGTCCCTATAGGGTATCCCTCCTCCTCCCCCTTTATCTGCCTCCTCCTCCAGTTCAAGACCCTCAGGTCTCCTCAATAAGCTGTCATCCCCATACCCAGCCCTGTGCTGAGTACTCAAGTGTATCTGATTAAAGGAGAGAAGGAGAGGTGCCCACTAAGGTGCCTGAAAAATCTCAATTAATCATTTACTCCATGATCTTTGTCTTCTAGTGGTTTAAAACCCAGTGGGGGAGACAAGACAGGCAACAGAGGCATGGCTGACATGTGGGGGTTGGTGAACACTCAGAAGTGATGAGTGAGTAAATGCCAGAATGAGTATTTGGGACTCAGATCACACCCTTCAGAGGAGGAAAACTATTTTGGGCTGGTTCTGAGTCACCAGAAATTTCTCAGGGGAGACAGGATTTGAACTAAACCTTCAGAAGAGCCTCCATGCCAGGCTCTGAGCTCAGTGCTTATCATTGTCTCCAGTCCTCACAACACCCCAGATCTGGGTAATATAATCATTACCACTATCTTCCAGATGAAAAAACAGTTCAGGGAGGTCATGGGACTACCAAGGTCACAAGGCTGGTAAGAATCTTAATGCTTTCTGTCCTCTTCCAGCCTACTAAAATTTCCAGGGAGGAGAACGGAGAGTGGGGCATTGCTAGAGAGTCGGAGCACCAAGAAGATGGAGAGGGTCAGGAGGCCTAATTCTGGCTGCAGAGAATTTCCAGGCCAGTGGTAAGAACTTTGCTCTGTCTTCTCTAGGAGGTGTGCGCTACTCTCCCCAGCCCTAAGAGCATTTCAGTGGAGGGGAGGCCATTGGATCCTTTGATTTTCCCAGACCCATTCCATGAAAGCCAGAACACCTTTGGATAAGGGCAGGAGGCCTCCTTGTAGATCCTGTCCCTAAGAACTTCAGGGTATCAGAGCTTTTAGAAACGCTGTGACCCAACTGATTTAATGTCTTCTATTCAACTCTGATCAATAAACATTTATGTGCCAGACACTAAGTTCTATAAATGATTAAGGGATACTCCTCGTCATCAGGAAGATTGTAGTCTAGTGAGAATGATAAGACACGAAGAAAAAAATCAATGTGAATGATAAATGCAGAGATATATTGCATGATGCCCACACTTGGGACACTAGCCCAAGAGGAAAAGACACATGAACTGAGCCTTGAAGCTGAACAGGTGATGGGAAGGGAAGGGGGAAACAGCACCCTAAGTTAGACGAAATCACATAGGCAAGGCCATGGAAGTGTGGAAGAACATGGTTTGTGTTTAGAGTTATAAGATGGTCAGTTTATTAGAGCATGCCCTCAGAGACAGGGAGTGGTATGAAATGAGGTTGAAGAGGTGGGCAAGAGTGAGGCCATAAAAGGCTGTGGACCTGGCTAAGGAGAATGGACTCAAGGGGCTTTCAGCAGAATCTAATGTCAGTGACACTTTAGAAGTATAACTCTGGCTACAAGGAGGGTAATGGTTTTCACTAGGCAAGACTAAAACCTAGGAGACTGGGAAGGAGGAGACGTTAGATTTCACCTGATCAGGGCACTGAGAGTAGGGCAGGAGAGCAGAGGACTGGGTCAAGAGACACTTAGAAGAGAAAAGAGCTGGAAAAAGGCCAGGGAGGGAGAAGGGAGAAAGCAATGGCCTCCAGACTACTATCTTTCATGACTGAATAGGTGGTGTTGCCTTTAACTAAGATCTGGGACACAGAGACAGAAGGAGGTTAGTGACAGGGGATAGTGAATCAGTTTTGGTTTTGTTGAATTGATGAGATTCAAGTGACATTCACGTTTCTGGTGGATACTTATAATCAAGCTCAGTGGAAAGACTAGAGATATAGAATTAGAAGTCATCATCAAAAAGATGGGGTTAAAACAAAGAGGGTAGCTGAACTTAACTACAGAGATTGTGTCAAGAGAAAAGAAGGGAAATCCATAAACACAGCCTTAGGAAGCGGCCATGCTCAGAAAGTGGACTAATGAAGTACAGCCACAGAGTTGGAAGCCAAGGGAAGAGAAGCTATCAAGGAAGGAGTAGCCCCAAGGTCAAATGCAGCCAGGAGGTCAAAAATGATCTAGTTTGGAAAGTATCCACTGACTTTGGCACCATGGAGGTCACTATGGCTGTCTTATCAGGGTCCTGAAAGGAGAGAGATGGCACTCTTAAATTGGGTGATTTCAGGAGAGTTTAATTAAGCGTCTTGGCGTGATTCAGGGAAAGTCTCAGGAGAGTTCACTGACCTGGGAGGGACAACAGGGAATAGCGTGAGCAGTTACCAATGTAGACCAAAAGACCAAGAACAGGGAGACAGGGAGGGCTGAGTGAAGAGACCTGTCTGATAGGCTCATGAAGTAGGTGAAGGGACACAGGCAGCCTAGAGAGACCACATAGATAGAGAGTAGGACAGCTATATTCCCTGACCTCACTCTCAGCCCTCCATTCTCCAGCCAAGGCTCTCTGTTGTCTACACCCAACTGGAAACCAGAAGGCAAATGAGGCATAAGGTAGCGTAGGTCCTCTGGGTCAGCCTCTGGAGGCAGAGAAGAGGAAGGAAGGTAGACAGTCCACACAGGGAACAAAGAGAAGCTGTCCAGCATGGTGATCTCCCCAGAGCACTTCAGGGTGCGTAGTGAATGCTTGTCGCCTATGCCAGCATCCACTGAACATCCTTCATGTGCATGATAATTTCTTATCTTTCACCTGGAGGAAGAAGCCTCTCTTTCCCAGCTTCCCTTGCTGCTGTGGCACAGCCACATGACCTGGGCTCCATCAATCAGCCACACCAGTGAGACCCTGGGTGCGGAAGAGAGCAAAGTGAGGAAAGAGGTGCTGCGTGCAATCTACTTTGTGGTTAGGGTGTCATGTTTGGGCTCAGCAGTTCCAGATTTTTTGTGTGTGTCCAGAGTCAATGGGCAGTGGTGTCAGCCACAGCTCAAGATTCAGCCGTTGAAGTCAGGAGAGCCTCCAGTAGAGACCACAGGAGGGCTGTGGACACTGCTTCCTGTGTGCAGGCTTCAGGTCTCCTCTGGACTTCCCAGAGTTTCTGGAAGGTGCCTGGGGTCCCTTCATTTATTTATCTATCTTCCACTTAAACTAGCTAGAGTAGGTTCTGTAACTTGTCATCAGAACACTGACTGATGTGGAGTAAATGGGACATGAGGACATGGACATAGGGAAGCCGTCTAGAGATTCAGGAGAAAGAGGAAAAGAAAAGAAAGGGTGTAGAGTAAAGAAGAATATGCCTAGGAGGGGAGCACTGAGCAAGTTTACGAGTCGGGGGAGAGAACTAAGAGAGATGGAAAGATGTAATCATCCCATCTTAGAGCTAGAGAAACTGGGGTTCAGGGAGCTTAATGAACTTCCTCAGGTCATGCTGACAGTAAGTGAGGGTGCAGGAATTCCAGCCCAGGCAAGCTGGCTTGAAAAACTCCTACTACAAGTACCTTTTGTAGCAGGCAGACAAGGCAGCCCCATCTAGGGTAGTTTTTATTCGAAACTTAAAAGTGCTACTTGAAGCCCAATTTGAAAAGACAGAAGGGCCCCCAGGGGTGGGGAAAATAAGCTGTTCTGCTAGTCAGAGTGAAAAAGAGGCCCGAGTTCATGTCAAGTGAGTCAAGTTGGCTTAAGACATGAGGCCCAGTAGTACATGGTACTTAGCTCATTCCCTGAGACTGTCTTGCCCTGGAGGAAAATCACTGTTTCCCAGAGAGCTGACCAGCTGCATGAAGTACCACCGCAAAGAGGCTTCCAGGAGGAAGTAGAGAAGAAAGGGGCTATACATCCCTATCAGTCTCTTGGGAAGTGGACATTTGGAACACAGAGGAAAATCCTGAGTGCTTGGCCTGCTTCATCAAAGCCACATCTTGTTTCTGTGGCATGTCAATGTGTTCAAGGAGAAGAAATGTAAGAAGATTTTGATATTCATCAAATGCAGGGCCATAGCTGGTATGGCTCAATTGACTGGAGCATCATCTGGAAACCAAAAGATCACAGGTTCAATTCCCAGTCAGGGCACATGAGTGGGTGGCAGGTTTGGCCTCCAGTCAGGGCACATACGGGAGGCAATCTACCAATGTTTCTCTCTCTCTCCCTTCCTCTATTTCTGGACTCAAAAAATAAATAAATAGATAAATTTTAAAAAATATTTTAAAATACAGGAAGAGATTTTGAATTTTTGCACAGAACATCTGCAGACTGGGCAATTTATGCAGTGCATGTGTTTGGGTTGTGTTTGTGCTCTTGTGCATAGAGGGCTTGTTGAGATGTTGCAGAGTTGGCTCACTCTGGCTGGCGGCTGGGCCTCTGTGCAGGGCCTGCCCCTGTGTGTGGGCAGAGTTGGCCCATATCTGTGAAGTCTTTGTCATGAGGATGGCATCTGTTCATCACAGGCCTCAGAGAGACCAGCCGTGCACATAAAGGCTGTCACTCGATCAAAATTAAGGGGTTAATTTCTCAGGTGCTTTTTCAATTGACCATATCAACAAAGTCTGGAAATTTAGTTATTTTAGTGACACTTAACTTTTTCCTTGGTTAATATATTTGAGTTTAATTTCAGTAATATTTCCATTAACAAACTGTAATTAAAGCATCTAATAAAGATCAGTAATTCACTTAGCCGAATTTGCATTAAAAAAACAGGAAAGAGAAAAAATGTATTTGTGGAACTCAAATTCCATTCTTCTGTTAAATGAACATTATGGTTTTTCTGGGTATCTTTAATTGAACCTCATTTTTTTATAAAAATATTAAACAAATTAAATTAAGCCAAGCAATTTCCCTTTTTAGGTTGAAAAGAAAGCCTTCGACTGGAAAAGCTCCTCTGAAATGCCCCTAGCGGGTTGGGGGGGGGCCAGCAATGTGGGCGAGTGTGCTGCCTCTGCTGCCATCCTGAGCAGGACCCCACAGCCCTGAAGTGAAAGAGACTGGAGGACACGCACAGAACTCAGGACCTGCTTGGCTGGGATTCCAAAAGCCCTGGCCCAGAGTGACTGAGACTAACAGCAGAAACCCCAGTGGTGGAAGGGTCTGGGACCAGATAGATCACTAGGGTCGAGGCGAACCAGCCCAGATTAAGGGAAGAGCTTTGAAGCAGAGGGAGCAGCCTGTACAGAGGCCTGGAAGAGGCAGGGTGAGCTTGATGTTTGAGAACAGCAAGGAGGCCCCCATAGCTGGGGCAGAGTGAGTGGAGGTGACAAGGGGTGGGAGAGGGAGACAGGGAAGTGATGGGGACCCTATTCCACAGAGCCCTATAGGCCACCATAAGGGTTTCAGCTCTCACACTGAGGGAAATGGGGAGTCATGCGTGGTTTGAGCGGAAAAAAAACTGAACTTCTATTGGGATCAGTCTTGCTGTTGTGCTGAGAATAAGCTGAGGTGTAGGGGTGAGAGGGGAGTGGAGAAACTGGGAGGCTACTGCAGCACAGCAGAAGCTGCTCTCACCAGAATGAGAGCGGGAGTGGGGGTAGGGGGAGACAGGGACTGACAGAGTCTGGGTATAATTTGAAGAATTTGCTCACAGATTTAGTGGAACCTGTGAAACAAGGTGGCATGCCCATGAACTGGGGAGGATGGCTAACTCAACCCACTGCCTCTGAGGTCCCCCATGCATAGTCACACACACAGCAACAGCAGGGCTCCTGCTGTTACAACAAAGAGGCAGAAGCGTTTAGATACTGCTGCCACCCCAACCCCACCCCAACCCAGGAAAGGGGTTTTGGCGAGGCTCTGGCCAGAGCCCTACAGCCACTGGTACCTTACTAGGTTAATGCTACCATCACGTGAACAGACTCAGGCAAGCACAGTAACTCATTTCAACTGCACAGCTCCATAATCTCATGTCAGACGCACAGCTGACGATTACTGTTTTATCACAGGCTTGTAAAGTCTCCACATTACCATGAATCACAGACACTCTACCAGTGAAAGATGGGAAACCTGGCCAACTCCGGAGGGTGCTGACTTGACAAGCAGCTGCTGTGGTTCATCTGAGGTCACTTTTCATCACTTCGAGAGTCTTCCACCTGCTCATTCTGGAAATCAGGGAGCAGATCATTCTGCTCCCTCAGGGTAAAGTGTCCAAAGCCCCTCTACTGGGGGGATATTAAATGCCCAGAGTTTTCTGATAGAACCAATTAAATGGGCTGACAGCATGGTACAAAGCGAAACACTGGGAGTTTTGAGTCCAAAGACACTGGTCTCTGTGTCTTTTATTTACTAGTTATGTAACCTTGGGTGAGTCATTTAAGCCATCCTAACCTCAACATTCTCATCTGTAAAGTAGGTGTTGGGACGCTTAAATGAGATAATGTCTGCAACATACTTTGAAAACAATAAATTGCTATTTAAATTGCAATTGCTATTAATTCGGGACCTAGACAACAAAGGCCCAAACCAGGAAGATGCCTAAAACCAGGAAGGAAGCCACATTCAAGGTTCACAGGGGCAGCAAAGGTCAGAGGAAGGACAAAGAAGCCAGAGTGAGGCAAGGCAGTGGTTTAAAGCCTAGACGTGGACACCTGGCGTCACAAACTAGCAGAACTGCAAAGGACCTTGAGATCTTCTAGCCTGGTAGTGTTTAAAGTTCTGTTTAGCGGGTAAATATTTTTCAGATGAAATGTGCATTGGTCAGGGTCCTGCACAGAAACAGAACCAATCAGATAAATAAATGAGAGATGTGTTTATTTTAAGGAATTGGTTCATGTGGACTATAAAGGCTGACAAGTCCAAAATCTGCAGGGTAGGCCATCAGGTTGGAGAGCTAGGAAAGAGCCAATGTTGCAGTTCAAGTGTGAAGGTTGTCTGCTGGCTGAATTCCTTCTTGCTGAGGGAGGTGAGCCTTGGTACTATTAAGACCTTCCACTGATTGAATGAGGCCCACCCACATTATAGAGGGCAATCTGCTTTACTCAAAGTCCACCAATTTCAGTGTTAATCTTATCTAAAAAATACTCTTATAGTATCATCCAGAATAGTGTTTAACCAAATATCTGGGCATTGTGGCCCACCCAAATTGACACATAAAATTAAACATCACATGATCTTTTTTTTTTT
>VMDR010013984.1:0-24187 GCA_007922815.1 Macrotus californicus | reverse complement strand
CCAATTTGTCAATGTGTACACATTATGTATCTATCTGTCTGTCTGTCTATAAAGGTGGGTGATACTATAAAGATAGGTAGATGATAGATAGAGATAGGTAAAAATGTTAATATATAGATACATATTTAAAACATATATGTATGTGTAACATACACATATACACATATATACGAACATACATATATATTATATACACATATATAAAATAATGAAATAGATACAAATTCTCATTGTTTTTTAATACTTACATTGACTCTTCTTATTTTCAAAAATAGCAAGGTTTCTGATAAATCTACCATCTTTAGCATAACTTAACAAAACATTTAAGCCAAAAACACTTTTAATGCTATTTCCAGGTACCTTACTAACTGGTCCGTCCTTCTTGTTGGTAAAACAAGCTACTTAAAATGCAGAAATTTTGTTTATTTAAAAATTAGGGGAAAAAACAAATTTTGGAAACTTAGTCATCCTTTGGGCAAAAATCCCAAACTGTTTTCTCCTGGGTCGATCCTGATAGATGTTCTCTTCTCCACACGTGACGGGGCAGGCACTAGGGGTTGTTTCTCCCGCCACAGTGACAGATTGGCAGGGGTTGCCACACTCCCTCACCTGCCCCACAGGCAGGTCCAGCGAACACTTTGACTGTTGACCGGCCAGGTTAGAGTGTAGTTCAAGACCAGGAAATAACAGAAAACAGACTAAACAATAGGAGACTGAACTCTTGACCTTTTTCAACAGGACCCCTGACCTCAGACTTCTGCCTCCGCTGTGTGGTTGGCAGTCAATTTAAACACAATGACCAAAACTTCAGGGTTAACCAGTAGAGTTTTCTCGCTGCCGTTTTGTTCCAGTGAGTTCCAAACATTTTCAATTCTTATGTACCCTTTGCATACACAGAATAATTCCCATACAAATAAAGTCTCCAAAAAGCCATGCCTATCAATTCCTGGAATGAAAATATGCATTTATCTCTTAACAATAATCCATATGAGAAACAAAACAGCAATCCTTCATAGTTGAGGAAAAATGTTACTGCATCAGGGCCTCTGGGAAGCAGGTCAGAGGTGGAGAATTGCTTGCGGGAGGTTCACCTGGAAGGTTTACTACAGCGCCTGTGGAGAAAGGGGAGCCCCCGCCCCGTTGCCAATTCAGGCAGAGGGAAGAACAAAGCTGCAGTGCGGTCACAGCAAAGCACCCCACCCCCAGGAGCCCATGGGGAGCTCTGGAGCTGCATGACCCTGAAAAGAAGAAAATAGGGCTGAACTTTTCTACTCCGACATCAGCCACTCTTTGGATTCTGGCTTGTCCTAGGAAAGGGGCATGGCCTCCAACAGGATGGATTCTTCTCACCTGGGTGGTGGGGAGTAGGAGGACACAGGTCAATGGCAACTGCCAGCTGCAGCCCTGAAGTGGGGCTTCTGGGGGGCACACCCCAGTGCCCACTGTGAACTCCATAGACCTCCTCTCTCACCGGGGAAATGTCTATGTGGACCCAACAGGCAGTAAAGGCTACTTCCTAAGGAAATAGAGGGCTATTAACAAAAAGAAAAAAACATGGGTCACAGAATTTTGACCAGAGGCAAGACTTTATGTCACCGCCAAGACAAAGAAGCATCTTACACGCAGCACAAGACTGATCCCAGCTTCCCTGCCCCAAACTGGAAGGAACCCAGCAGCAAGTCACATGCCAGCAACCCACTTTTCTTTCTGCCCCTACCCAGCCCTGTGCTACCTTCCCAAACACTAGTAATTGCAAGGTGAAGAGCATTCTATGCAAGAGAGCCTGCTAGATTTACTCCATCCGACTCCTGCATGTTAGTTTTTCCATGAATGTCAAGGGACAGAGTGGACAGAGAAAGAAAAGTTTTATGCAGAAATCTTTATGACAGACAAATGGTCAATCATTGGGCGTGTCCTTTCACCAGAGCTCAAAGGTCAAATCGTTCTTTTGATCCTGCGACTGTCACACTTTGCGCATGCCAGAGACTCCCCAGGCTTCTCCAATGGAGGAGAGAAAGAAATCATTAGGACCTGAGAGAACTTCTGCATCTCATACCGAAAGTGAAAAACCATGGGACTCTCCGCTTAAAATAAGGAAGGTCAGCTGTCTGCCCAGTTTTGATATGATCCTTTAGAATAACCTTTTAAAAACACAGTATAAATTTGGAGGGTAGGGGCTAGGAGAAAGGAAGAAGGCTTTCTCCTCCTAAGCAGTTGGTGAAAATAGACCGATCAGATGTTGACCCGTCAGCAGTCACCACTAGGATAATGACTTCAGAGAAAGCTCAGCGTAAGCAAGTTCTGTATGTTCTGCAGTCTGTCTGTCTTGTTTTAACAACAGTGTTCACACCCTAGAAAATGTGGCTGGAGGGCAGAACCTATTTTAGGTGTTTTCTCAAATCCCTTTGCCTCATCCAGCCAGCCCCAGGTTTACGAACCCATGCCAAAACCTGGCCACACTTCTAAGTCTAAATTGCCAGGGAAGGTTTTTATAAAATTTAAATGCATGTGAAATGCAGAGGTAAAGCCGTAAACCCACTCACCAAATAATCAAGGCATTATTAAGGTCTTGCATTTCTTTTTCCCTTAGGTACAAGTGTGACATTCTTGCCTCCCAGTCTTGGGCTGAAAATGGGGAAGCTTTTCTGAACATTCCAACCAATTTCTTCCAAAGGCTCTGTCTAATCCCTTGCATAAGGTCTCAGGTATCTCCCTTCCTGAGATAAAACACATTCCTAAAAAAGTTGTATGTGAATGAGAGGTTTCTAGAACAAATAATACTTTGCCACTGGCTTTCATTCTGATTCCATATTGTTTTCATCATCACTTCTAATCTACCTCTTGTGACAAGTGAGTCACTTAGAGAGTGAAGAATTCTTTTTAAAGTAAGCAGCTCCCCACCTCTTTTCTGTTTCCATTAAGAGAAGCATCTAAAAATGGCTTTCCCCTTGCAGACCCGGAGGGTCCAGACCTCTCTAACCCTCTCTCATCTCCTTGCCTATAGCTTCTAGCCTTGACTGAGCAAAGCTCACTGTCTATTTGCCTAAGGCCCCACTTTGTATTAGTCTGCTAAGGCTTCCGTAACAAATACCAAAGACTGAGTGATTTAAACAAAAATTTATTATCTCACAAGTCTAGAGGCTACACATCCAAGATCAAGGTATAGGCGGGGATGGTTTCATCTGAGTCCTCATTCTTTTTCTTGTAGGGGGGCATCTTCCCCCTGTCTTTGCATAGTCTGCCTTCTGTACCTATCTGTATTTTTTTCTCTTTTTAAAATATATTTTATTGATTATGCTATTACAGTTGTCCCATTTTTTTCTCCCCTTTATTCCCCTCCACCCTGCACCCCCTCGCCCACCAGCATTCCCCCCCACACTTACCTCATGTCCATGGGTCATACATATAAGTTCTTTGGCTTCTCCATTTCCCACACTATTCTTAACCTCCCCCTGTCTATTTTGTAACTACCATTTATGCTTCTTATTCCCTGTACCTTTCCCCTGTTTTCCCCTCTCCCCCTCCCTGCTGATAACCCTCCATGTAATCTACATTTTTGTGATTCTATCCCTGTTCTAGTTTTTTGCTTAGTTGGATTATGTTTTTGTATTTTTTAGGTTCAGTTGTTGATAGTTGTGAGTTTGTTGTCATTTCACAGTTCATAGTTTTGATCATTTTTTTTTTTAGATAAGTCCCTTTAACATTTCATATAATAAGGGCTTGGTGATGATGAACTCCTTGAACTTGACCTTATCTGGGAAGCACTTGATCTGCCCTCCCATTCTAAATGATAGCTTTGCTGGATAGAGTAATCTTGGATGCCTACATCCTTGCCTTTCATGACTTGGAATACTTCTCCTCAGCCCCTTCTTGCCTGCAAGGTTTCTTTTGAGAAATCAGCTGATAGTTTTATGGGAACTCCTTTGTAGGTAACTTGTCTCCTTTCCTCTTGCTGCTTTTAAGATTCTCTCCTTATTGCCCTGGCCGGTGTGGCTCAGTGGACTGAGCACCAGCTCATGAACCAAAGGGTCGCTGGTTTGATTCCCAGTCAGGGCACATGCCAGCCACATTCAGGCCAGGTCCCCAGTTGGGGACATGAGAGAAGCAACCACACATTGATGTTTCTCTCCCTCTCTTTCTCCTTCCCTTCTATAAAGTCTGGAGTGGCACCCAAGAACCTGCATTTCTAATGGGGGTGCTGTGGACCACACATGGAGCACCACTGTGTACCTGCAGGGTATTCATGGGTGGTATCACCCTCCATTGCCCTGCCCCATGTAGATTTGCGGAGCACTTTGATAGCATTGTCCCTTGTGCAACTTCCAGCCCATGGGTAGTCACAGGAGGGGAGGCATGATTGTTGTTCTTGTTTTAGAGAGGAGGTAAGTCTGGCTCAGAGTGGCTACAGGATTGCTCAAGGATGCAGTCACTTTTGGCAGAGGCATCTGCTACTCTTGTTCTCTCCACCAACCCACAACCTTGGGGATCAGAGAGGAACGGAATGAAAGAAGAATGTTTTTACCCAGTCTGAAAAAACACCACTACTAGATAATAGCTATTCTCTGCTGAGTGTTCACTATTTTCCAGACACTGTGGTAGATGTCTCACTTCTGTAATTTAATTCTCTCAACCATATGAAGTAGCTACTATTATTATGCCCATGTTACAGATGACAAAACTGAGGACCACGGAGGTTAAGAAACACACCCATGGCCACAGAACCAACAAGTAGAATCTGAACACACAGCCATATGAGTCTGATTCTGGAGACCATGTTTTTAGACACTGCCCCTTAAGAAGGGGAAGCAACAGCCTTTTTAAAACTCCCATTGACCTGGGCCTAGAGCTGGGTTTTGTGATAAGAATGGGAGTGAGCAGAGGGAGTAAATAGCTCACCCATTGTCAGAGCTGGTGATAGAGAAAGGCAGCTGGGCTTCCCAGATAAGTGACAGAGATAGGAGCCAGGGACACAGAGGACCTAAAAACTTGCTTATCACACACAAAGCTAACCAGGCAGGTAAATTTGCTCCAATGCTAATGAATAAAGTTTCCCTTGCTCTAGATGCTTGCTTAGTATTACCCCTCCTCCTTGCCCAGAGTGTCTAGTCTGCCCTTTTTGTAAGCTGTTTTCTTTTACCTGCTTTTCCCAGTCCCTTTAAAGTTTCTGAGAGATGGGGTTTTGAGGGTTACAGGGCTGCATATATACTTCACCTGTAGTGTTTCTCTTCATTTCTCTCCTTCCCTCCCCAAGAGTTCATGGTTAGGCTGATAGATAACCTCAGATTTCATGGGTGGCCTCCCAGGTCAACACTGTATTTGGTTCCCATGAAGTATCTCTTTTAGATCATCTACCAAGTTTATAGCCTGTGAGCCTGTGATTCATGGGCACAAGCCCTCCCACATCTGCTCCCTTCATTGCCCACATCCTAGTGAAAGCTTCATTTGGCCCAGATAAAGGGTTAATTTAGAAAGGGAAACATTTTCTAGCCCCTCCTCCGAGCCAAGAGAGGTGCTAGTGAGATGTATGTGCTGCTCCACTGCCTACTCCAGCACATCCCCAAGATTAGTACCACCTCCCTTTACAGAGGACCACGGAGGGGGCTTACCTGACCTGTCCACGCCACACAGCCTCTCCGGATCAGCACCAGACGTGAGCCTGGGGCTTCCTCACTCTGACATTCATCCTTCCCTCTGTCTTAAAGAGTTGTGTCCCAGACCCTGCAAAGCTGACTTCGACCCCACTACTCCTCCTCCTGGGCCCTTTGCTGGTTTTAGTATGTTCTGCAGTCCCTCCCCTGGGCAGAGGTGAAACCCAAAGCCTCAGAGACTTTTTAGTACCAGGGGACCTTTCAGCTCCTTCCAGTTCAACAAGTATTTGTTATCTACTCAGTGCCTTCCTTTGCACTGGGATCAACAACTCTGGGGCCCACGGCCTGCGGGGGAGAGGGGGGGTGGGTGTGTGTTATGAACTGAATGTTTATGCCCCTCCCCCCCACCGTGAAAATTCATGTGTGAAGGCCTAACCCCACAGGGTGATGGTGCTTGAAGACTTCGGGAAGTAATTAGGTTCAGATGAGGTCATGAGGCGGGCCATCCTGACGTGGTCAGTGCTGTTGTCAGAAGAGGAGCTCTCTTAAAGAGATGGCCCTGTGAACACACAGTGTGGAGGCAACCATCTGCAAGCCAGGAGGGGAGCCCTCACCAAGAATTGAACCTGCAGGCACCCAGATCTTGAACTGTCAGCTTCCAGAACTGTAAGAACTAAATGTTTGTTTTTTAAGCCCCCCTGGTCTATGGTATTCTGCTATAGCAGCCAGAGCTGACTGAGACAGGGGAGAGTGGAAATGTCAGGTTTGCAGGTGATTCACCCCCCAGGCTGGGTCCTTGAGGCAGATATGGGAGCAGCAGAAGACGGGAGAGCCCACTGATGGACCATTTGGAAGTGGGCTACCTCTGGGGTAAGGGCCACTTAACTAAAGTATCAGAGTTTGTCACCTTAACTAAAGTATCAGAGTTTGTCGCTTTCTCCAGGGAAGTCCCACTCCCCCCAGCCCTGTGATAGTAAGCAGAAAGTTCCCAGGGGGGCAAAGCAGTTCCTGACCACCTGGGACAGGGAGCCCTCTGGGAACTCTCTCAGAGGGGTTTGCAGCCCCTTCTGAAGTCTCTGCAACATGTTCATTTACCATCACTCACACAACGTTTTCCAGGGTGGATACATATTGGACAATGAGGGGTGTGACCAAAATAAGGAATTGACTGTTCAGTGTGATGCGTAAGACCAGAGCCAGCCTCCTAGGTTCAAATCCTGTCTCCACCACTTACCAACTGTGTGTCCTTGGTCCTAACCTCTCTGTGCTGCAGTGTGCATACCCCTGAAGCAGGGACCATAAAAGTATCTACCTCATGGAGCTATCATGAGGATTAAATGAGTTAATACATATAAGGCTTTTAAAACAATGCCTGGCACATAGTTGAATCTCAGTAAATATCATATCTAATATATAAATACACACACACACAAAGAAATTATGTGCAGAGAATCTTCACAGCTACAAAAAGAATATGAGAGAAAAACAAAGTCTTCTCCTTACTGTAGCTGCAGCCCCTCAGCCCTGTTTTCTGTGCACTGTGAGTGGTGTGCATAGGTGATGCTTGCTTACCTGTTGGGCCACCTGAAGGGTTGTTAAGGACCTAAAAGACAGAGTAGCAAGTTTGGCAAATGAAGACACATTCCTCCTGTTTCTATTTGCCTAACTAGAGTTTGCCACAAAGAAATGTAAATCAGTTTCTTGCTGATTTCATGCTTCTTTTCAGTATACCAGGCAATAGGCTGGGGCTTGGACCTTAGGGATGGATCAAGCCAGACCTCTGGCCTCAAGGAGCTCCCAAACTGGCCCTTGCCAACCCAATGCACAGTGATTTCAGACTGTGTTGGTTGGTTATAGCTGACCTGAGAACAGACGTGTCCCCACAAGGGAAGATCCGAGTGGAAGGCCAGGTGAAACCATATTTATACCTTCGGGACCCACCATATACCTTGCTTTATGTAGCACGTACTCAGGGCCAAGCACTGGGCTGAGTGCGCATGTAACTGTTTAGCTCATAAGAAGCCTGTGAGAAGATGCCAGGGTTCATCATTAAGTACAACGTAAAACGTAAATGGTAAAATGGGGTGAAAATATTAAGGCTTCATAAGTGAGAGTTAAAATATAGAGGAACTGAATGCAGACAGGATGTCCTCATCCAAGCTCAAAATTATGAAAGAAAAAGTCATAATCTCACAAAAATGCCTTAAGCCTGATTCCTTACCTAAAGTGCCTTATGGAAGCCATGAAAATCAGGACCATCAAAAATAATAATAATTGGATTAACAGACGGAATTTATTGAACATCTACTGTGTTCCAAATCTGGATGTGTTCAACATTTGTGTATAGTCTAGTGCTTAGGAACGAAATCTGGACTCACACAGCTGGGACAGCTCTGTCTGCATTGACAAACTATGGGACAGTTAGAAAAGTTTCTTAACCTCCCCATGCTTCAGTCTACCCATCTGCAGAATGGGGGCAATGATTCCACCTACTTCTATTTTTTTTTTTTTAAGAGGGAAGGGGAGGGAGGGAGAAAGAGAATGAGAAAGAGAGGGAGGGAAACATCAGCGTGTGGTTGCCTCTCACGCGCCCCCCATTGGGGACCTGGCCCACAACCCAGGCATGCGCCCTGACTGGGAGTTGAACCAGTGACCCTTTGGTTCGCAGAACGGTGCCCAATCCACTAAGCTACACCAGCCAGGGCTCCACCTACTTCTTAAGGCCGTTGTAGGATTGATTGAGTCAGCACAGCCATGCACCAATGAACATCAGAGATACTTCTGAGAAATGGGTCCACTAGGTGATCTCATCACTGTGTGAACACTTGCACAGACCTAGATGACACGGTCCACTACACACCTCGGCTACCCAGGACAGCCTACTGCTCCCAGGCCACAGGCCTGTACAGCATGTTACTGTACAAAACAACAAATATTAAATCAAGTACAAGAGAAATGATACGATCGAGAGACATGGTAAATATAAGATGTATGAGGTTACTGTTTCATAACAAACGTTTTTGATAAGTAGAAAGAGTACACTCTAAAATAACCATGAAAAGTATGGTATAGTATAGTGAATACATGAGCCAGTAACATGGGTGTTTATTATCCTCAAGCATTATAAACTGTTCATAAATGCTTACGCTGCACTTTTATACAGCTGGAAGTGAGGTAGGGTTTGTTTACACCAGCATCAAATATGTGAGCAATGCATTGTGCCATGATGCCACCAGATGATGGGAATTTTTCAGCTCCCTTATAATCTTATGGGACCACTGCCATATATGCAGTTTGTCCGTGATTGAAACATGGTAATGTGGTACATGGCTACAAGGTCAGGCCAGAAGGTATCCAGCCACATACTGTGAAAAACAGAGACACTTATTGAAGAAGATACAAGATACAAGAAACACTGTACATAGGACAATGACTCCTCAGTCCCCTTCAAAGTAGGCACCTTGGGACCTCACACAGTTCTCCCAATCACCATCAGCTGCCCCGTCATATTTTCCTGAATCTCTTTGACAGTCTAAAATCTCTTCCCTGTTAAAAGTGATTTTAGTTTTGGGAAAAACCAGAAGTCATAGGGCACCAAATCTGGGCTGTAGAGGGGCTGAGTCACCTGGGTGATTTGATGTTTTGCAAAAAAACTCTGCACAAGACATGATGCATGAGCAGGTATGTTGTTGTGATGAAGCTGCCAATCACCAGTTGCCCATAGCTGCGGCCTTCTGAATCATCCAAAGTTTCCGCAAAGGAATGTTCAAGTGTAGCACAAAACTTGATGCAGATTCATTGCTCTACTTGCTCAGTCATTTTGAATGCTACAGCCACACAGTACACAAGCTCACTCAAAAGTGTCTACCACCCCCACTGATACAGTGAAGTCGTCATTGTTCACACATGCGCATTCCAGTCCACTCTCCTTGGCTGCCAGGTCACATCGATGTACTGCAAACCCCTCTCATTATATGAACAATGGCTGGACTTTTTTCTGGACAGACCTTATCTATACGTAAAATACTCAGAATACTACCTAGCAGTTAGAAAAAAGTGTTTTTTGTTATTATGAAAGTCTCACAACAGCCTTGTTATTATACATTTTTACATCTGAGGAAATGGAACTTAGACAACTAAGTCAGCCTGCCCCAGGTGACCCACCTAGAACACAGGCAGGGCAAGGATTCACACCTAGGTGTGTCAGGTTCCACAGCCTGAGCTCTGAATGAGCTGGCCATGACCTTTATCCCCACATGCAGAGGAGAGTCAAACACAGGCTAATAAAGATGGATGTCTCCTAGTACACAGTAAGCCCAGAACCAAAGCCATTGCTCGCCTACTCCCTCCTCCTCCCTCCCTCGGCCTCAAAAGGGCAGAGCAAAGGCCTTTTGGTTGGTATAGTAACAGAAAGGGGTCAAAGGCAGGGGTGAAGCAGGTTTGCTTATCACTAGAGGATCTGTACTAAAAGCCTACTGCATTCAAGACCCAGAGCTCTGGGCTTTTATAATCAGGCAGCCTTGGCCACTGCTGGGATCACAGCACACTGCAGGCCAGTCAGATCCCCTGGGCAAGAGACTTCTACCACCCATAACCAGCTCCAGGCTGAAGGAAACTGAGGACAGGATGTGGAGACAGAGACCTTTCCTCAGAGGCTTCTTAGGACAGAACAAGCACCAGAAGATGGATTTAGCACCTGACACGTTTATGCCTCCCCTTTGACATTCATATTCCACTTCTTCCTGGCATTAGTGATGCTCCATGAACTCCAAGTGCCACCTTCCAGGTTACCCTTGGACTCTAGCCAATCACCAAAACAGAAGAGACACCCACATGAGACCAGTTAAAATACACACAGCAGAAGAAGATAGATCTACTGGTACCTCTTCTAGATGTGTAGCTATTGATTCCATGGTGCCTTCAGCACAGAACAAGTCCCTATCCGACAAGTCCTCATCTCATTATTCTACCTGCTCTGTCTGTTAGAATAAAAGCATTGGTTATTTTGCAATTTTGTATGCACTTAAAAGTATTTCATTGTAACTTTAATAAATAAATGAATTTTGGGGTTTAAAAACACACTCTTAGAGAGGGGGCCAAACCCTGACTGGTGTCGCTCATTTGGCTGGGTGTCATCCCGCAAAGTGAAGTGTCAGCCGTTCGATTCCTGCTCAGGGCACATACCTGGGTTTTGGGCCCAGTCCCTGGATGGGGTGTGTGTGAGAGGCAGCCGATTGATGTTTCTCTCAGGCGTCAATGTTTCTCTCTCTCTTTTACTCTCTCCCTTCCTCTCTCTCTAAAAATAAATGAATAAAATCTTTTTAAAAGAAAGAAAGGAGAGAAGGAAGGAAGGAAGGAAGGAAGGAAGGAAGGAAGGAAGGAAGGAAGGAAGGAAGGAAGGAAGGAAGGAAGAAGGAAGTCGGTCAAGGGAGGGAGGGAAACCAGGCAAACAGAAATCAAACAATTGCCATAAAACATGCTTTTATTAATTCCCCAAGAAAAGCAGAGTAGACACACTGTGGCTTAGGGCCCGCTTAGAAAGACCTGGATTAACACCCTAGTTCTGCCCACTCACTGTATGTGACCTCAGGCAGGTTTCATAAACCGTAGTCTGCAAATGAAGGTCATGTCCCATGAGAGCTGTGTCGTGGAGCGGATGAGACAGTGCATACAAGTGCCCAACCTTACATGTGACCCAGTCTTGGCTCAAAAAACGTTTTCTTCCTCCTCTACAACCATCCTCTTGAATATCCTTCCCCAAGGCAGAGTGAGTTGCCTGTCCTTTTCGTGGTACCCCCAGTTGATTTGTTCCTCTCAACTTTTATCCCTGGAACACAGAGCCGCGGTCAGGTGTGCGGTGAAGGTCTGTTCATCCAGAGTCGGTTGTGCTGGAACGTCTGCACTGACTGTGAACACCCAGGGAAGGAATCTCGCCAGCCAGCATTGGGCACGCTGGCGTTCCTACGTCTTTCCGCTCCCACTTTGCAAGGTTTACAAACACAATCATCTTCAGAGGAGTCCTTCAGAGGAGCCAGGGAGGTGACACAAATCAGCTGAATGGAGAGAACAAGAGTGGTGAAGGACAAACTGGAGTGTTCCCCTGGAGACACTCTCTTTCAATTAAACAGAGCACACTTTTTGGCTAGACAACAGTCTGCCTACAAGGTCTGCCCCCTGGCCATAAATTTGCTGCCATAAACAGAGTTGCAAGATTCTCATCCATTATAATGTACATAATATACATTATGCTTTCTTACACACGATCTCACTGGATACTGCAGCAATCCTCCAAAGTAAATAAGCGTTGCTGAGTTCATCCTACAAGCACCTGACAGAGAGAGAGACTGAGGTTCAAATACAGTGAGCTGTCCAAATCAAACCTGAGTTAGTGGCTGAGCAGGGATTTGAATCCATGTCTTCCGGCATCAATCCAGGACTACTCCTTCCCTTTCCACCACACGCTGTCCTTGAGATGCTGCTGTTTTTCACCCTCCACGGTTTTTCTAGGCCAGAAACCAAACCCCATCAAAAGGTTAAACCTGTGTCAGGTTTACACTCCAATGGCTGCCATGAGTCATCATCCATCTAGAGCTCTGAGACAGGTGTCCTTGGAAACCGTGCCTTCTTTGTGACTAGAAGAACACGTTATACCTAAGCAGGCTGCACGGGGCGTTGTGGTATCAGGGAGCCAGGCAGAACAGCGAGCGGGTTGCTAGGGGGAACTCTGCGCCTGAACAGCAGTGAGAAAGCAGGCTCCTTGTATCAATGCAAAGAATCTTTAAAGGAGCCGGAGTTTGTAACAAGAGCAAGAAAAACAAGCCAGAATCTTAGCAACTAGAGTAAACAAGCACCTGATTTCTCCAGGCTGGTGCTGTCCCATGGAAATAAAATGTGAGCCACATACGCGACTGAATTTTTAAGCAGTCATATTTAAAAAGTAAAGAGAAATGAAGTTGAGTAATGTATCTTGTTTAACTCAACATATCCAAAAGGTTATTTCAACATACAACCAACATAAAAGTGTTAATTATTAATATAAAATTGCGATTCATTTTTTCCAAACAAAGTCTTTGAAACCTGGTACTTACCCTTATGGCTCAGTGCAGGTACACTGGCCCCACTCCAAGTGTCCATCAGCCACATGTGGTCAGTGGCCACCATTATTGGACAGCACATATCGAGGCCAAAGAAGCTCCCTAAGAGCCTGTATTCCTGGCGTAGTGGAGGTGGGGGTGACATAGTTAAGGGCCAGTTATGACAGCATTCTTCAAGGCCATGGAAAGCCCTCGTTTCCAATCCTGCTAGTCCAATTTCTAGACAGGCCTTTCAGGGCCACCTTCAAACTTTGCCACCATTGGGGGGGTAGGGGGACAGTTGCGTCAGTTTCATGCCAGTTGCTATGCAAAGCCAACCAGAAGCCACGGTGTTTAGCTCCCTGTATTTGCCTTGCAACAGTGCAGCCCTCAGCATGCCCCTTCTTAAATACCTATTATTTTGTTTCGGTCGTCAGTGGTGCCACGACTGGCAGTGATTAGGGTGATATTTTTTAGGTGCCCGAGTTCACAGAGCAAATTACATAGTGTGAGTGGCATGGTGATTAAGAGGCTGTGTGCAAAGACGAAAATCGCTACATTTGCACGTCTCCGAATAATGAGTTTCTTATATCTAATACATAGAAAGGAGATAGAAATTGATAGGGTTAGTAACTGTTTACACAGTAAGCACAATTTTCTATTCTCTCTCTCTCTCCCTCTCCAGACAGTTTTCAAAGAAGTCAAAAGAGGCGACCAGAAGCCACGAAGCTGCCATCTTCCCCCACTCTGCCCCCCAGCAACCTGGCCAAAGAGAAGTTTTCCACAGCAAGTGATTTCCACAACCTCGTCGATAAGTTCCCTGGCTGCCTCCCACAAGGGAGCCCACAGGGGAGATATTCCAATCCAGCCCTGTGGTTTCACAGGGGAAGCCGTCGCAGTGCAGAGAAGTGGGATTTGCCCATGGTCACAGATGAGAGACAGCAGGCCAGAAGGCGGGAGACCCCAGCAGTGCCCACTCCCCCTCTGGGTTTCATCCTCCGGCGCCAGCCTGCAGCTTCGGAATAATGGAATCTCATCTTCCAGCCTAATTACATGTTGTGCATTCTGGTCACACACCCATTTTTGCGCTAAAGAGATGGGGAAAACCAGCTGAAATTATCATTTGATTCCCAAACACAAAGACCTTTCCAGTTGCCAGTAGAAATGAGCCCTAACTAGCCACTGCATCCACAAACATCAATTTTTGCAGCAATGAAATAAAGACACGGGGAGAAGGTTACAATGATAGTGGGTTATAAAACAGGGAAAGGGAAAGCTATAATTAAGTGTCTCTGTAGTCCTGCTCCCAGCAATGAAACCTTTATCCATCAGCCAGGTGGCAGTGACATTTTTGATATCAAGGGCAACATTAAAGTAATAATATCCAAAGGGAACCTTTTTAAAAACAGATCACCCGTATAGCAACCCACAAACGCATACCATAGTGTTTCACTAGCAACGCTGCTGTATGCAGGGGAAACCTCTCTCCAATTAAACTCTGATGCATCAGGGCTTCAGTGGTAGGATAAATAGCCACAGACAGCGTGAAGGTTAACTGCCTCTGCATGAAAGAGGAGGTAGAGTCTGGAGCTTTGTCAAGTATACGGAGGCATCAGCTCAACGTTTGCAGTAGCTAAGTGAATGCATGAGCAGCTGTGACACTGAATTCCATTAATGAGTATGATGGGGAAAGGGACTGGGGTGGAACACTATTTACTATGCACCAGAGTGGACTTTGTGATATATTGTAAAGTACTGAGTACCTTAAAATAGCAGGAAGGGTCCATTACCTTCCTGCCCCATCCATCAACAATCAAAGGTCTTGTCCTAGGAGTCAAGCTGGAGGAGCTTCCAGGTAGCATGAAGAACAAGAAAACTGGAACACACGAGTATTCAGCAGTAGGTCAAAGGGGTGTGAAGTCCATCAGGTGTCCACTTAAACTTCACTGGGTTCAAGGATGCCTTCCTCTGAACCCACGGTCTGACTCCCCCCCATTAGGTTACCATGTGTCTACACACACTGTCTTATTTGTCACGGTCATTACACCTGTGTACTTACTGTCTGTCTTCTCCATGGAGACTCTAACAGGGCAGGAACCTGTCTGTCAGACACAGTTCATTCACAGTTTCAAAGGTACCTACCGAGCACCAAGCTAGGTACCCAGGTTACAGCAGAGAACAAGACAAAGCTGTCCCCTCATGGTTTCTATCCAAGTAGGGGGAAATCAACCATAAACAAGTAAACAAACAAGTTGATATTCTATAATAATACATGCTCTAGCCCTGGCTGGTGTGGCTCAGTTGGTTGGAGCATCATTCCATAATCAAAAAGTTGTGGATTCAATTCCAAGGTCAAGGCATATACCTAGGTTACGAGTTCAGTCCCCAGTCGGGGCATGCACAGGAGGCAACCAATCAATGTTTCTCACTTGGATGTTTCTCTCTCTCCCTTCCTCTCTTTCTAAAAGCAATGGAAAAAACAAAAAAACAAAAACACATGTCCTCAGGTAAGGATAAAAAAAGTTAAAAAATATGTGCTCTACATGAAGTAAAAAATAATGAGATACAGAGCAAATGCATGGGAGGCTGGTCAGAGTAGGTCACTCAGAGGACATAAGAAGAAGAAAACCTCGCCCTAGCTGGCGTGGCTCAGTGGATTGAGCGTAGCCTGCAAACCAAAGGGTCGCCAGTTCAATTCCCAGTCAGGGCACATGCCTGGGTTGCAGGCCAGGTCCCCGGTTGGGGGCATGCGAGAAGCAACCACACATTGATGTTTCTCTCCCTCTCTTTCTCCCTCCCTTCCCCTCACTAAAAATAAATAAATAAAATCTTTACAAAAAAAAAAGGAAACCTGAATATTGAGAAATTCTGGGGGAAAGACACATCAGGCTGCCAGAGAAGCAGGTAGAAAGGCCCCGAAGTGGGAATAAGTTGCTATGGTTGGAGCCAAATGAGCGAGGAGATGAAGTCAAGGGCGTAGACTGGGCTGGATCATCACATCCTGGAACATGGTAACTACTCAATGAACATTCGTTGAATGAATGAGTGAATGGACACACATCAGTTATAAAGGTAGGTAGTATAGAACTTCTGCTGTCTCATGCAAAAGTGCAGCTGACCAGCATGTAAAAGTAGGGACTAGAAAATTTAAATTTCAAGAAAACCCGAGCAGATAAATGAGATGAAGTCAGGGGACTCAGAATATAAAAGTGAGACATTCAAGGCAGTCTGTAATAAACCCCAAAGTTATTACAAAGGAATGTAGGGACAAGCAAGCTAATTGCAGGCTGACATCATATAGGGCAGGTTCATGAAGGCAGGCTGTGAGGTTGGCCTTGAATCACACACAAGAATGTAGTCAATGGAATGAACGAAGAAGGGTGGGCATTGCAGGAAAATCAGTCTTACCATGCTATGCGGATGGAGCGACCACATTTATTTCTAGGACATTATGCAAGTCCATCCTATACTTGTTAGCAAAGGAGACAATCACACACACAAACTGTAGAAGCTGTCATTGACATTTCTTCGTTAGGCTCGAGTTGTGCCCTTGAAATTCATGGGCTCTACTTTGAGTAGGGAATTATTACCTATCTTCAACTTATAGTAGAATTAATGAGAGTTGTGGATCTATCAGGTATGCTGTAATTCTCTCATTTTCTGGAAGCTCACTAGCTGCTACTCTTGTTGTGGTGGTTTAGTTCCTCTCTAGCTCTTTATTATTTAAACCCTTTTGGAAGTTGTCCTGGAAAATCTACGCTTATATACTCAGGTCTGTAATATATGACTCATAGCACCACCACCCAATCGATAGGCCTAAGCCAGAAACTAGGTGCCATCTTTCTCCACCCTTTCCCTTCAACTCCACCTTGGGTCTGACCAATGAAGTCTCATTCATGTTACCTCTCATATAACTCATATACCCACCCTCCTGCTCCTTCCTCACTGCCACTGCCTTATCCAGCCCCTGAACCCTATCCTTTCAGTCCCACCCCACTTCCAGTTGTTTTTCTATCTATTCCCCTCCACTCCCCAAAACTTTGGAATGACTACTTGCATATTTATCATACTATGCAAGACACACCCTTCATGATTTTCCCACTTCATCCTCTTCTCCCTCCAAGTCTTCCAAACTGAGTTCGGGAAAACCAAGCTATTTACAGTTCTCCCACAGCCCCATGCTGTCAGAAGCCCCCACGCGTCCGTGCTTGCAGTTCCCTCCACGTAGAATGCCCTCACCCAACATTGTAGGGACAGCTCTGATCCACCCTTTTTTTGTTTCTTTAGATTTTATTTTATTTTTTTTTGGAGAGAGTAGAAAGGGAGAAAGAAAGAGAGGTATAGAAACATCAATGTAGGAGAGAAACATCAATGGATTGCCTCTCGGCCTGCAACCTAGGCATGTGCCCTGATTGGGAATCGAACTGGCAACCTTTTGGTTCATAGGCCAGTGCTTGATCCACTGAGCCACACCAGCCAGGGTTGATCCATCCTTTAAGACTCAACTTAAGTATCGTCTATTCTGTAACGCTTTCCCTGATCACCATTGTCTTATTCATGGTTCTCCAGAGAAACAGTGCCAATAAGGTGTTTATATATGCAGAAAGAGATTTGTTTTAGGGAATTGGTTCATGTTATTATGGAAGCTGGCAAACCCAAAATCTGCAGGGTGGACAAGTAAGCTGGGGATCTAAGAGGGGATACTATAATTTCAGTTTAAAGCTGTCAAACTGGAGACCCAGGAGTGATGCTGCAGTTCAAGTATGAAAGCCAACTACTACAGAATTCCCTCTTCCTTGGGGGAGGCCAGTCTTTTGTTCTATTTGGGCCTTCAACTGGTTAGATGAGGCTCACCCACCCCATGGAGGGCAATCGACTTTACTCAGAGTACACCGATTTAAATGTTAATCTCATCCATAACACCCTCACAGGAATGCCCAGAAAAATGTTTGACCACATATCTGAGCACTGTGGCCCAGCCAAGTGGCCACATAAAATTAACCATTACAACAATGAGCAAGATTAGGGTCTTTCCTTCTGTGATCTTGTAACAGCTCAAATAAAACTCTATTTTAGCATTCACTGTATTGCTTCAACTTTTACTAGTAGACATGTCATTCTGGCCTCTCAGGGGTAGGAACCATGTGCTGGCCATATTTATATTCCATCCTTAAAACAGCATCAGTAAATACTTGTCAAACTGATGATTAAGTGAATTTATTAACTGTTTCTATACTGTTAAGACAATATTATACAAGTCCACTTCTTATAATAATCACCAAATTGGGGGATTATTGTTAGCTTCCCAGGAAGGAAATAAAAACAGAGTACAAAGAAGTCATTAACCCAACTTCCCACTGAGAGACTACAAATCCCCAGGTTCATTTGGAACCTTGTCCCTTGATTGACAGGGCATACAGAATGGCCCGACTTCCCTACACATTCTTTGCAGTGGATGGATGGCCATGAGGATGACTCTACCCATGACCATCCCAGCCACCGACCACTAGGAAGTTTGCTATAGCAGTCAGGACATGTATACCACTCCATGACTCACCCGTGCATGAAGGTCTCAGGCTCTTAGCTCAAAGCATTTGTGGCAAAATAATAGTCAAGAGACTATCATTCCGAGCTTGTGTCATAAAAGAACTTGAACAAATTCCTACCATTGTTTTGAAATCTTGGATTCAAGGTGTGAAGGGCAAGATACCTTCAACAGCTGCAACAAGGCAAGTTCATTCGGGAACAAGGGGGCTGCTAGTATTTGGTAAGATGGGCTTCACACCAAGGATTTTGTTAAAAGCTACAGTTTTGTAAGAAGTGACTATGTTGTAAGCATTATTGCAGAATAGCTTATGTGCATGATCTTATTTTTACAATAGCCCTCTGAGGTAGGTACTCTTTTAGCCAAATTCAACAGATGAAGGAGGGCACTGAGACACAGGCCATGAGGTTAGGAAGCCCCTCAGTGGAGCCTCAAAACCGGGCAGCTTGGCTCGAAAGCCCGTGGTGTTGGCTAGGGCACAATACAGCCCCTCGGAACAGCCCAGTTCAGGAGTGAATAAGGGAGTTCTCCGAACACTTTCTTCTTCCTATCATGTCTCACAAGGCCCTTCAGGATCTGCATTCCACCCCACCTATCACCCCTCCCCCCACCACCTACACTTCCAGCCTCATCTCTATGCTCTCCCTCTGTGCCTTCTGCACTCTAGCCAAACTGAACCTGTCTTGGTCCCATTACTATCTCTTGCCTGGAGACTGTATACATGGTATCTCCTCCAGTAGGACTCCTCTCTTCCCTCCCCCCTCCCCACCTGGACAAGTCCTATTCATTTCCAGATCTCAACTTTGCCCTCCTTATCTCTGGGCAAACTCTCCTGAGCACCCACCTTGTCTGAGTTGAATGCCTTTTTCCCTGCACACTCCTACAATCTACTCTAATTTTCTCTATTACAGACCTTATAACACTGGGTTGTAATTGCTTGTTTCAATGGCCTGTCTCCTGATTGTGGCCTGCATGTGATCATAAATTAAATACCTATCACCTAGCCCAATGCCTGACATATGGTAGACACTTAATAAACATTTGGTGGAAGGAGGAATAAAAAAACGAATGAACTGAATGAACACTATTTATCACATGCATCTAGACACGGCACTTGCAAGACAGTCTCAAAAGAATCTAAGATTTCATCAAAACGTTGATGCCCTAGTGATATCTGCTCCCCTAGAAGATAACTTCAAAAGCCCCTAGACTTCTCTAGCTAAGAAAAGAGGTTCTGAGGACCAGCACTAATGACCCCCGGAGCCCTCCTTCTCCCATTTCTATCTCTGAACCCGAATACCTGTTATCAGATGGCGCCTGGGCTACTTTTGAAGATAGTGAAAGCCTCCTGATATCGCTCTAAGGTGAACTGAACCCTGAAGCACTTTTTAAAGTGCTGTCCAGGTGTGGGTCAGCTTTGGTGTTAGAATATGCTGCCTGTTTCCATTATGTTTCCATAAGTAATTTTTCATCATTGGTAAACTATGCAGATGAGCTTTTCATGATTTCTAAAGAGTACTCCCTTAGTCACAGCAGAAGCTATCACTCACAATAACAAATATTGAAGAAAATGGTTTTCATCTTGAATACAGACCCTTCTTCTGCCCCAGGATAGATAGTCCAAAGTCAAGGAGATGTACTTGTGTAATGTTCTCTTCATTCTTCTTTCTGAAAAAGGAAAGGTAGGTGTCCGAGGCTTCCAGTTCTAATATCTGTGAGCCTGTGAAGTCAGAAAGAAAGTCTGTGCATGTACTATTAGTAGACAAATGCTACGTGACTTGTGTCCTCCCAAAATTAATATGTTGGAGTCCTAACCCCCGGCTCCTCAGAATGTGACTGTATATGGAGACAGGGCCTTTAAAAAACTGATTAAGTTAAAATAAGCCCATTGGTGTGGGCCCTGATCCAATCTGACTGTGATGTTTTTATAAAAAAGAAGCAATGGGTATAGACATGCTCACAGGCAGAAGAATCACCACATGAGGACACAGGGACAAGGCGGCCATCTGCAAGCCAGGGAGAGAGGCCTCAGAAGAAATCAACTCTGGCCACACCTTGATGTTGGGCTTCCAGCCTCCAGAACCCTGAGTAAGTTTCTGTTGTTTAAACCACCCAGTCTGTGCTATTTTATGATGGCAGCCCTAGCAGACTAGTGAACAAATGTTAGAGCAATATTAGAATCCCAGTGTGTTGTCTGCTATTTAAACCAAGGATGTTTTGATTCTATATTTCAAATACCAATACTTTAATTTAAATAGTACCAGTATTTCTGAATTCTGGCTAAGGGATCATTTTTGGGTTGAATGGCATGAAGCCAATTTAATTTCTTAGTTAATTTTCTATGGAGATCAGCAGAACTCTTTCCTTTTTTCTTTTTTCTTTTTTAACTTTTGTTCAGCTGAAGTGGTCACAACACTTTCTTCTATTAGCTGCCCAAAATGGCAGCCTGCACACTTTATCTTTTTTAAGTAATTCCATTTTATTTCCTGCTAAATATAAGATTCCTACCTTTTTAAAAAACAGCCCCTCTATGTTAAAGTCATCAGATATTTTGGGGAAATAGTGAGATATCTATTAGTATATGATTTTTCATAAATTTGTAAAGTACTTCTCACGGTTGCTAATATAGTCCAAAGGCTCAGTTTCAAGTATATTCAGTGCAACCTGTGAGCTGGTGCAAGTACAGTGCAGGACTCGCCATTCTGTCACCCTGAACACCATACCTATGCATCCCCAGCTCCAAACATTTGTCCTTTACAAAGGACAAATTTTTTTTCTTTTTTTTATTACCTTATTGTTGTTCATTTACAGTTGTCTGCATTTTCCCCCCATCACTACCCCCCCACCCCAGCCAATCCCACCTCCTTCCCTTGCTCCCACCCTCCCCCTTGGTTATGTCCATGTGTCCTTTATAGTGTTGCCTGGAAACCCTTCTCCCCACCGACAAAGGACAAATTTTTTCAGAGTGAATCTTCTTCCATCCATGGCAGCCTCTTCTTAGGCCGATCTCCAGGCACTGTGAGAATAGTGGTAATTGTGAATGACTACCCTAGAATGACCTTCTCTATAATTATATCTCAACACAATATGCAGGGTTACCAGAAGAAATATAGCTCAATGAGCTCCACAGAAAGTCCTGCTCTCCACAGACATGCTTGTCATTCCATACTCCCTGCCTCTTGCCACGTTCTGTCTTTTGCCTGGAAAGAAATCTCCCAGCCTCTGCCTACTGAGATGAGACATCCTCCAAGACCAACACCACTTCTGTAGCAACTTCCCAGATCCCTTGCCATGTGAACTAATGAAAACCTCAAACCCTTATATTATCATTCTTGTTCAATGCCTGTATTGCCCACTAAACCAACCACAGAGCCACTACCACAGTGCCCAGTACATGTTGAGTGGGAAAGAACGTAATATTTTGTAGGAAACTATTGATCAGATGCCAACAAGCTACTCTTCAGTTGTCAGCCTTTCCACACTACCTGATCTCCATCACACAGCAATCTTAACTGTCTCGATAACTAGCCAGGACATGGCACTAGCGGGTGCTAAATAAATATTGGTTGAATAAATGAATGAATGAGTGAATGAATGAATGAATGAATGAGGGACCAAGCCAGGGATAATCTTCATTTAATGAAGCCATCTGATCTCTTATTCAAGCTGATCTCACTCTCTAAGATTTCAAAATACCTTGCCCCAGATTTCAACAATAACGTTCTTTCCCAAGATCATATATGTATAATATATATATATCTCATGTACATCATGATGTCACGTGTTGCACACCCAGCATATTAATGCCAAATTTTGAGGTTGTTTAAAGAACAGATCTATTTTTTCTTCATTTCCTTCAGACCAATTTCAACCATTTTCTTTCTCTGTAAGCATTTTTGTCCAGGTCATTTCTCTCCTAATTTCCCAATGCCATTAGGGTCATCCATTTTGTACCATTTAAAGATTTCATCTATCTTGGTGACAATAGTCTCCCCTGGATCAAGGTATCACCAAGCCAAATGACCTTAGTAATACTAACAGCTCCAGTACAGAACATGAACCAGCCAGGGACCGGGGTTATCCAAAGGTCGGGGAGCAACCCAACCACTGTTCCCAGCCAGTTGTTTTTACTGCCTGTCAGAACATCGTGTTAATCCTACCAGAGACTGAGAGAGGAGACAACAAAAGGTAACCTGAACGTTACTCTGCCTGTGTCTTCACTTACCTTGTTTATTTACAGAGGGTTCGTAATGACTAAGATTCTAGAATTATAGATATTAATGCAAGAAAGGGCTAGAGAGGGTTTAGTCCAGGGGTTGCAAACTCAAAGGTCTATAGTGGCCAGACAGGTTATTTAATTGAAAGGAGATGGTGAGGAGCCTCGAGAGAACAGCAAATAGCCTCATCCAGAAAGAAGAACAGAGACCCCGCTTAAGCTAGCTATTGCCAATTGGTGTCTAAGGCCCAATGTACCTGGTCTTCTGGGGTTTTTCCCAAAACAAAAAGGTGACTATTCATATTTTCATATGCCATCTCTCAGTTGGTTGGAGCGCTGTCCCACACACCAAAAGGTTGCAGGTTCAATTTAGTAGGGGCACAGACCTAGGTTATAGGTTTAATCCCTGGTCTGGGCACATACAGGAGGCAACTGAGTGATGTTTCTCTCTCATGTCTCTCTCTCTCTCTCTCCTCTCTCTCTCCCCTTTTCCCCCATCCTTCTTCTCTCTCTAAAATCAATAAAGATATCTTTGGGTGAGGATTCATAAAAATAAAATAAAAACAAAAAACTTGTGATAAAGCACACCTATAAAATTTACCATCATAACCATTTTCAAGTGCACAGTTCACTGGTGGCTAAGTCCATTCACATTGTTGCACAACCAATCCCCAAGACTCATTTCAGCTTGCAGAACTAAACCTTCAGTACCCATTAAACAACAACTCGCCACTGTCCGTTTCCCCCAGCCCTCGGCAACACCACTTCCACTTTCTGTCTCTCTGAATTTGACTACTCTAGGTATCTCTCTCTGTGCAACTATACACTATTTTCATTTTGAGACTGACCTATTTTATTTAGTATAGTGTCCACTAGTTTCATCCATGTTGTAGCATGTGTCAGAATTTCCTTCCTTTTTAAGGCTGAGTAATATTCCATGTGTGTATATATGACATTTTTGTCCATGTATCTATTGCTGGACACTTGGGTTTCTTCTACGTCTTGGCTAGTATGAATAATGTCACAATGAACATGGGTATAAAAAGCTCTTCAAAACCCTGCTTTTAATTCTTTTGGGTATATACCCCTAAGTGGAATTACTAGATCATACGGTAATTCTATTTTTAATTTTTGAGAAACTACCATAGAGTTTTCCATAACAACTGTACCATTTTACACTTCCACCAACAGTGCACCAGCATTCACATTTCCCTACATCCTTGCCCGCACTTCTTAATTTCTGTTCTTAGGAGGTGATACAGCATTTTGATTTCAGTTTGCATTTTCTCCAATGATCAGTGTGATGTTAAGCATTTTTTCATATGTTCATTAGCCATTTGTATGTCTTCTTTTGAGAAATGTCGATTCAAGTCCCTCGCTCATTTTTTAAACCAAGTTGTTTGTTTTATTATTACTGAGTCAATCGTGATATCCAAAATGACATACAAGAGTTAAAATTTTGTGAAATACAACAGCAACAACACTATACAGACAAAGTATATGCTTTCAAGCACTATGTGGCCCAGAGGCCTCCCCTTGGCGATGTGATATGGGTCCAACACCCTCCCCTTGCACATGAGGAAGCCCAAACCTAGGTCATAAAGTCAGCACGCCCAAGGTTGCATGTGGCTGTCCAGTGTCTAAGGCGCACCTACAGCCGAAGTGCTCTAACTCACAGGCTTTTGGGGGACTTCTTAGAACACTCACCAGAGCCAAAACCTTTGATCTTTAAGAGGTTCACACTCATTAAAAATTCATGAGTAGA
>VMDR010013983.1:0-24191 GCA_007922815.1 Macrotus californicus | reverse complement strand
AAAAAAAAACAATAAGAACTTCCAGAAAATCGAACTGTTTAGAAGTCCAACAACCAGAAAGTTAAAGAAACATTCACCCAGACTGGTTGGAGGGACGAAGATGGGCAGCTAGGGCAGAGAGGATGCATGGCAAGGCGGCATCTAATGGACTAGGCGGACGAGGTGGTGACAGCTGGACTGGGTGGTCCTACATTCATGTGCAAATAAGTCAAGAGGAACAACTGGGGAGTGAGACACACCATGCAACCCAGGGTTCCAGTGCGGGGCGGAAAAGCCTCAAAATCTCTGGCTATAAAAATCTGTGGGGGTTGCAGCAGCGGGAGAAACTGCTAGTCTCACAAGAGAGTCCATTGGAGGGGCCCACGTGGTCCTAAAATGTACATAAGCCCACCCACCCAGGAGTCAGCACAGAGCAGCATCTCAAAGAGCTCCATGCACTTGTGGGAAGCAGGGGAAGTGACTAAAACCCAGATGAGAGCCAAGCAAGTAGTATTGTGACCCCTTTCCCACATACAGCACCAGAATGCAGCAATCGGGGTGGCCCACCCTGGTGAATATCTAACGCTCCACCTCTTACAACATAACAGGTGTGCTGAGACAAAAAAAATATATGGCCCAAATGAAAGAACAGATCAAAGCTCCAGAAAAAGAACTAAGCGATGAAGAGATAGTTCAACTTATCAGATGCAAAGTTCAAAACACTGGTAATCAGGATGTCCACAGAAACGATTGAGTACAGTTGCAAAATGAAGGAAGAAGTGAAGGCTATACAAAGTGAAATAAAGGAAAATATACAGGGAACCAACAGTGAAGAGAAGAAACAGGGACTCAAATCAAAGATTTGGAACAGAAGGAAGAAATGAACATTAAACTGGAACAGAATGAAGAAAAAAGAATTCAAAAGAATGAGGAGAAGCTTAGGAACATTCCAACATCTGAATTACAGGGGTGCCAGAAGGAATAGAGAAAGACTAAAAAAATTGAAAATTTATTTGGAAAAATAATGATGGAAAACTTCCCAAATCTGGTGAAGGAAATAGACACACAAGTCCAGGAAGCTCAGACAATCCCAAAGAAGTTGGACCCAAAGAGGAACATGCCATGACACACCATAATTAAATTACCCAAGATTAAAGACAAGGAGAGAATCTTAAAAGTAGCAAGAGAAAAGGAGACAGTTACCTACAAAGGAGTTTCCACAAGACTATAAGCTGATTTCTCAAAAGAAACCTTACATGCAAGAAGGAGCTGGAAAGAACTCTTCAAAGTCATGAAAGGCAAGGACCTACATCCAAGATTACTCTATCCAGCAAAGCTTTCATTTAGAATGGAAGGGCAGATCAAGTGCTTCCTGGATAAGGTCAAGTTAAAGGAGTTCAATATCACCAAGCCCTTATTATATGAAATGATAAAGGGACTTAACTAAGAAAAAGAAGGAGATCAAAACTACAAACAGTAAAATGACAACAAACTCACAACTATCAATAAATGAACCTAAAAAAGACCAACAAAAACAAACTAGGCAAACAACTAGAACAGGAACAGAATCATAGAAATGGAAATCACATGGAGAGTTATCAGTGGAGAGAGTGGGTGGGGGGAGAGGGGGAAAAGATACAGAGAATAAGAAGCATAATTGGTAGGTACAAAATAGACAAGAGGAAGTTAAGAATAGTATAGGAAGTGGAGAAGCCAAAGAACTTATATGTGCAACCCATAGAGGTGAACTTGGGGGGTGGAATGCTGGAGGGAGGGAGGGTACAGGGCAGAGCGGACTAAAGGGGAGAAAAAAATGTGAGAACTGTAAAGGCATAATCAATAAAATATACTTTAAAAAAAGTAGAGGAGGTATCAGATGGTGATGGGGCTTTTGTGGCTGTCATTGGGTTATGGTTTCATAGTAGTCTTGGATAGTATTGGTAAATTGTCAAAAATTATTTTCCTCAAACTTTCTAAATATATATTTTACTCTGGACAGTCAAAGAGATGCTCAAGATTTGTTAAGTATTTTAGATATTTTCTCTCTAAGTAACTCCACAGAAGACTCTCAAAACCAAGGTGTCATCTAAACCTCCCCACAGGTGCCCTTGTGACACTTGGTGCAAATAACAACCCACACACGTGCCAACAATGCCAGAAACCAAGTGGAGGTCAGACAGAAGAGCTGGTCAATTTCTCCTTAATTCTCAGAAAAAAACTTACCTGATTATCCACCCAATTCTCCCCACGCCAGGGTCAGGGGGAGAGAATGTGGGACAAACAAAACCTTCCCAAAGAGCTGTTAGCCCTTTTACTTTCATTATCCAGAGTTCAATTTCCCACTGGGAAAGCTGAGTGGGCAAAGCTAAGCCATGCCACGCACCGAGAGTCTATTTATTAGGAGTTTTCCTCTTAATGCTTTCCAATGGGTTCTAAGGTTACCTTGGAAAACAATAACTCCAAACCCCATGTAAGCGACGCACTTTCTGCAAGCTGTCTGCCTGCCTCTCTCAGAACATACTGTGATTCACCCATTAGGCTATCTGAAGAGCAGGCATATAGAATAAAGGCAAAGAGGCACAACAGCCAATACGATTAGAGGCAGCTCTTTGCTTTGCGCTGCTCAAGGGATTCACAAATGCAGTTCCTCTCTCTGCCTACAGTTCACATGCTCACGGCTCCCCAGAGATGAAAAGGCAAGACGTTCTGGGTAGTTTCTTCGAATGGACCAAATCCTGATGCTGTTTGTAGCCCTCAGGATCCAAAACTCTAACTTTATAATAACTCTTGACAATTTATGTCAATGGACATCAAGAATAGGATAAATATGAAATCTACAGAAAACCAAAGAAAAGTTTTAGCTGATGTCGTGGTTCAGCCCTGCTAAATCGTTTACCTGAGTAAACGTGGCTGGAGAGCACCTCCGGTCCCCAACAGCTCTTAAGTGGGAGAGCAAATGAAGAGAAACATGACGGAATGACTAGTGGCTGGGGGGCTGGAGAAAGTCATGACAAATACATAGTCACAAACTTCCCCTTCCTTCCCTGTGCCACTAGCAGACATCACTAATCAAGCACGACACTCTTTTCCATCTCCTGTTGACACCACCGCAGAATACTTTCAACACTCAGCTACTTCAGGCAGATTTCCAATCACTAATAGTTGGCCTATGAGACACTGCACTTTGAGAGAAACCTAGATGATCCATCAGTTACATACAAAGAATCGAGTTGATCAGGTTTTTATTTATTTCATTTTCCTCTAAGAACTGAGATAGTTTGTGGAAATTGCTGTGAAAGGCTAGAAAGAGCTAAGTGCTGAAACAGTTGCTTCTGATTTCTGTAAGACGGAGATCCACACGTGCTGCCTCGGCACAGGGCACAAGGCTGCCTCAGGAATCAGAACAAAGAGTCAGCACGAGGGAGTGAAAACGAGAGTGCAGCTAGAAGGAGAGGGCTGACGGGAGGGACGACACTTGGGGACCTCACTTGGAGGAACGTGGGCAAAGCATGTAACGTCTCAGAAACTGTGGGAACCTGCTCCTGCTACCCAAAGGACTTCTCTTAGAAACACGAAGTCCCTTAAGTTAGTTTCCCCTTTAGGCTGAGATCACCTCTGAGCAAGTCAGATTACCCTTCAGTCACATCTTATGGAGAATTCCTTTATATAGGTGGTTTTTTTCTTCTTGACTCCTAAAAAAGGTCAGTAGCAAGGGGGGTGGGGGAATAGGTGTTTTTTAACAGAGGTGGGAAAAGAAAATAATGTGATTTAGAACCTCCTAAGAGCCCTGGTTGGTGTGGCTCAGTGGGTTGAGCGCTGGCCTGCGAACCAAAGGGTCGCCAGTTCGATTCCCAGTCAGGGCACATACCTGGGTTGCAGTCCAGGTCAGGTCCCCAGTAGGGGGCGTGAGAGAGGCAACCACACACTGATGTTTCTCTCCCTCTCTTTCTCTCTCCCTTCCCCTCTGTCTAAAATAAATAAAATCTTAAAAAAAAAAAGAACCTCCTAAGAAAGGCTTTCCTGGTTCCAACACTGGACTTGGAACGTACAGTATAGCAGCCGTGAGGAGCATTTATTGAATTGTTACTATATGCCAAGCACTTTCCATACATCATCTTGCTTCCTCCTCACCACTGGCAATGAGTTATTAACACTGTCCTCTCATGGATGAGGAAAATGACAGTCACGAAAATAACCCGAGTTATAAAGCCAGTGAGGGACTGAAGCCGGATCCAGATGAAGATCCCTCTGGTTCCAAAGCGTGTGCCCTTCCCTTCCCACTCCACTGGGCTGGCTCCATTGGAAAGGCATCAAGTCATGCTTGGCACACTCAGAACTTTTCCTTAAGGCTGATGCCTGTCTTATTCCATCACCTTCTTCCAGGGATTAAGAAGGAAGCAAATTCTCCTCTTGCAAGACAGGCCTTAAGAGAGAAGGCTCATCACACCTGTTGGAACATCTTGTCTTGGAGAGATTAGGGGGCCAGAGCCATGGACTAAAATGGCATGTACCAGCTTCCTTTGGCTCAGATGTCATTCCTTCCTCATGGAGAGAAGCAGCTTCCGAGGAGGTCAGAAACAGAAGCTGAGTACAGCCTCCGCTCCACGCAGGGGAGAGTGAGAGGCTGGAGGGACAAATGTCCTCCTGCAGCCTTTGACGGAGCCTTTGATGGAACAGAAAGCATGTGTCCAGGACAGAATCTGGCCTGGTCAATGTTGTAGCAAGCAAATTCTGTCCTGCTCCATTGGTGGGGCTTACCTAGGACTACAGACTCCCTCTCATGTTATGTAGACTCCATATCTGCCAGGGGAGAGTAACAAGACAGACAGATCCCACACCCCTTGTCTAAGCACATGCTTCCCTCTGAAGCCAGGTTACGGCCACCCTCCACGCATTCCTTAGTCCTGTACTATTCACCCTTAATATTCTGAGGGTCTGCCCTTCGAGGAGGTCTGAGGAAACCCGGGGCAATGCCAGCAGCATTTGTAGAACAGGCAGGCACGCAGAAGGGGTGACGTTCAGAGCAGAGCACCCGCAGTGTGAGAGATAACACAGGAGATAACTCAGGGAGGGGCATGGGGAGCAAGGAGGTTAGGCAATCAGCATGCAATGTGCACTTTCCACATATCTCAAATAACTTAACTAAGGGGCCAGGATTCCAGGAGCCTTGTTTAATCTCTTCCTACAAAGTACTTGTAACAGAAGACAAGAGTGAATGTAGTCACCTGTCTGCTTCAAAAATTATTTTTTTTACTTAAAATTCATGCAATTTTGCAGTCTATGCCTTAAGATATTCACATTTGTTTCAGTGTAAAAATAATGGTTTTCATTGCCCTGACCAGGCAGTTCAGTTGATTGGAGCATCGTGCCATACACCAAAAGGTTGCGAGTTCGATTCCCTGGTCAGGGCACATGCCCAGGTTGCCAGTGTGATCCCCAGTCAGATATATACAGGAGGCAACCAACTGGTGTTTCTCTCTCTCCCTTCCTCTCTCTCCAAAATCAATAAACATGCCCTCAGGTGAGGATTAAAAAAGAATGGTTTTCATTGACTGACAAACACATTGACTGTCTGGGAAGATAGGTCGTGCTAACACCGTGAATTGCAGCCCCTGGTGTACCTTGGTGTGCCGTCCTGAGGAGCACAAGAATCTTGGACCACGTCAGGGTTGGACAGTCCTGCTGCCCAACCCACCATGAGACTGTCTTACTTCTACCAAATTTGGAGGTCCCAGGTGTTCATGAAGACAGGTAGCAAGTTAGAAAGCGGAACTTAGGTAAAAGGGCTAGTGGCAGACAGCAAAAAGGAGAGGGCACAACACAGGAAGCCCCATGAATGGTCAGCAGATCAAGACCAAAAAAAGAGCCAAAGGAACACACACAACTGGGGGTCCAGTCACTTGGCCCTCTTCTCCATGTGTGTGACTAATATTAGTAATGAAGAGTTAGTAATCAAAAGTAAACTCTCATGTGCAGGAATTTACTTCATTGAATCTCTCTCTCTCTCTCTCTCTCTCTCTCTCTCTCTGCGTGTCACACACACACACAGGCAGATCCCACTACCACTACTTTGGGGGAAGGAAAGGAGATACTGCAGGCATACAGATCCAAAGAATGAGGAGTTGGAGCAAGGAGGTACTGCTGGTACTGCCGCTGGTAGATACAGAAGATGCCAGAGATCAGGCAGTACAAAGCCAAGATCTAAACCAGGTAGATAGTGATCTGGTGAGAGCATGCTGACATCAGACACCAAAGTCAACTGACCTCTGAGGCTGGTTTCTACAAGCCAGCAGATATGTGAGCTTAGATAATGGTTAGTTCTTGAAGAAGTCATTTTCATCATACGGTCCCAAGTCAAGAACCAAAAACAAGCATTTCCTGCACCAAATATTTGGTTTCCTATAGATTTAATGACTATTAGTCAGTCCATTGTTGCCTAAGCTAAAGTGAACTCTCACGGACCTACCAGACCAGGAGTTGCAGAAAGGCAGAAACTGGGTCTACTACTGTCACCAGGGTCCCTAACTCCTAGCACACAGTAGGCCCTCAATAAATCTATGCTCATTGAATGTAGGGAAAGGAACATCATAGTATTATTACAGGATAGTTTCAAAGTGGCATGTTCATTTACCCTGCCTCTCCACTCTATTTTTTTGGTATGTGTTAACCATAGGGTCACTGTAGGTCTCACAGAACACTACATGGGTAAAGAAATCCCACATCACAGCAACTGCTGCTGTGATGTCACATCACACATGCTTCCACTCAAAAGAATTCAATAACACCCACGAGAGGGGAGGGAGGCAGAGACACCCACACACTCACGCACCACGCCAGCCGCCCCACTCAATGACCTCATGCCCCAGGATGAGAGAGAGAAGGACACGTGATTCCGTAGCTCCTTCGCTCAGTCTCACCCCAGCGAGCTTCTCACAGTATGAGCGTATCACAGAGCGGAGTGGGAGTCTAGTGTTTAAAGGAACATCTTTTACATACAAGTGGGACCCTAAACACAAGCCAACTGTTTGGTACTCAAAGAAACAGCAGTGGGCTCCAACTCTGCAGGTAAGACTGGCTGTGCTGGCCCCAGTGAGAGACAGAACATAAGCCTCCTAGGTGGAGCCTTCCAAAGGGATGCTCAAGGGTAACTTTGAGTCTACATGACTTCTGCCTCATAGACAGACTTAAAAATACCCACTCAGGGAGCTGCACCCCCTGGAACACAGTCTAGAACATCACCCAAAACAAGACTGGGTTGAATGAGGGGCACCTTCCAGAGAGCACTGCACATCTGCTCACATATGCGTCTCTCACAGAAGGGCTGTAATATACACACTATTATTTCTGGCATGGATCAGGATTCAGGATATCTTCTTCCAACCATCTTTCTAGGTTTCAAAGATGAACCAAAATAATATCCGCATGTTGATCATTCCACAGGAAGTCTGCTTAGAATTTTTTTCTATTTCTTCTGATTGACTTCAGCACACATTATTTCAAGACCTCTATCAAATATATTAAACACATTTAACCTTAGCTACAATAAATCCAGCTAATTAAATGATATAAATAACAGCTCATTAGCAGAGCACTGGTAAATATTTCTCTATTCCAACTAAGCAAGGCTTACTATGCACTTGAGTGCTGTGTAGTCTTATCGGGCCACAATTATCAGCCTTACATGCTAAGTCTAAGCATAAAACTGCTATTGAGCAAATAATGGAATTGGGCCTGTACATTGCTAAGCTCTTGGCAACTGGTTCACACAATCTTTAAATAGCCAATTTAAACCAACTGCAAGTTTTCATAAACAAGACAATTCTAACACTTTTAATGAGCTGGTTTATTAGACTTTTTGCGTAAACAAGCTTAGAACTCTTCGTTCCTTGTTAGAAAGATTCATATCTTAACCACAGTCACTTTAAGAGATTAAATATTTGTGCCCTGACCAGCATGGCTCAGTTGGTTGAGCATCATCCCACAAAGCAAAAGGTCACCAGTTCAATTCCTGGTCAGGGAACATGCCTGGGTGGTGGGCCTTGTCCCCAGTGGGGGGCACGTGTGAGAGGCCACTGATCAATGCTTCTCCCACACATCAGTGTTTCTCTCCCTCTCTTTCTCCACCCCCTCCCTGTCTCTCTGATAATAATAAATCTTTTTTAAGAATAGATTAAATATTTGTATCTGGGAGTATAGAATCTTTCCTAAAATATATTTTAGGTTTCTTGAATGCTGTGTGAATTTTAGGATCACTTTAAGTTAATCAAGTCCTTTCAGGGGACAAAGAATGAAAGAATAAGACAGAGTTTGCAGTTGACAGATGCATTCAAATAAGCTATACCAATCTTCACATTCTTTTTTCACTGATTTTTTTTGAGAGAGAGAAACATCAATATTGTTGTTCCACTTATTTACGCATTCATTGGTTGCTTCTTGTATGTGCCCTGACCAGGGATCAAACCCACAACCTTAGTGTATCAGGACAACGCTCTAACCAACCAACCTACCCAGTCAGGGCTCATCTTCACATTCTTTACCCCCATGATCCTTATGGGAAATTAACTTATGGGAGTAATCAGGGATAAGCTCATCTTGATTTATGTTCAAGATATTTATTGGGGTGCTGTTTATTATAGAAAATAATCAGAAGCTTCTTAACTACCCAGTCTTAGGGCTATCATGAAGTAAAACATGGCATATTCAAATGGTAGACTGTTCTGCAGCTATTAAAAGTGACATAGCAAAGTATTTTAAAAGACTGGAAGAAATAGTTTCTATATAACATTGGGCGGGAAAAAAGTAAAAACATAAAAAAAAATCCGAGGCCTGGTACACAGCAGACATGCAGAAAGGCCTTCTGTTGCACTAAGTAACATATACAACAGATAGGAAACCTATGTTTTGAGTGTGTATACACATACATAAGTAAGTAAGCATAAAGAGAAGAGTAAGAAGGAAAATATCAACAAGTCACCAGTATTTATCTCTTAGTGATTGTGTTACAGAGGAGTTACTTTCTCCTTTTTTTTTTATCTTGTTCTCATGTATATATTCCAAATTTTGCAGGTACTATCCATCACTGATATAGTTGGGAGGGAAAAGAAACATGATAAAAGCTAAATGCAAAAACAGATATGTAAATGAAACCGCATTTAACATAGAATTTTTTAAAGTAACTAGAACACAAAAGCTCAATGATATCACTAGCCACGGCAGAAGCAAAGCCTGGGACCAGAAGGTCACGGATGCTTCTTCCGGATGAATGCTCAAAGTTAGGCCAAACCCAAATAAAAGGACTGGATGAACCAGCAGCTGTATTTAAAAAGCAAGTTTATAGCTCATCTTTAGTTGTGCATCAGAATTTCCTATGCTGGGCTGATTTATTAAATCTAAACAGAAACGTCCTATTTACTCTGTTTACTGGAAAACATTAAGAAGTAAATAGCTAGTCCCACTTTTTCAGCCGAAGCTTTCCGTTGCTCGTGGTAGAGAAAGGGCTATTTTGTGTGGCCTTGGCTAGGCTACAGAAACCCAAGGTTTGGGCAGCACGAGGCTCTCTGGGTGCAGGGGTTAGCTGGGACTGATATCTCAGTTTAAAACTGAACTGGGAAAGCGTGAGGCAGTGAACCCATAGTTTCCAACTCAACCCATCCCTAAAAGCATGGATTAGGGAAAGTTTCCCCAACGTTTGTAGCCCTCAAATGGCTTCAATTAACTGAAATAAACATGTCTACATATTGTTAACGAGGAAGAATTCATTCTTGGTTGATCAAGTATCTGAAACAAATATCTGGCACTTTAAAAGATACATATGAAGCCCAATAACTATCACCAAGGCCCCACTTAATTAAAGTACGTGTCTCGACAGACGTCCTGCTGGCACAGGGGCATGCTGCTGTAGAACTCAGCCTGCAGTCGGGACTCTGGGCCTGACTGTGTCACAGCAAACTGAGAGACCCTGAGAGCTGTGACATATTAAAGGTCTTTCAAAGTCTTAAACTCCTGTGTCAAAATTTATGATGCTCTTTCCTCCACATTTCCTTCTCAATTTGTATTCACATTCCCAACCGTGATTAACAGCAGCAGCTGCCAGTTCTGTCCCAGGCAGCTGGAGTTCGGAGGAAAGAACACAAAAAGTCACACAGGCCTGGGCTCTGACCCTTGCCAGCCCCTTGGTACCTGTCACCTTATCCATAAAGCCAAGAGGAAATCACCCATCTCTCCTGGCTACTGTGAAGATTCAAAAGAGCAACTCAGGTGGAGGTACGGAGTGCAACATCATCACCCCATCTGTGTGTGTCTGGTAGAGTATTCAAAAACGATTGTCCTAACCTGGAAGTAATATACAAAGATGGCACTTCTATTCAAAGGAGAAAATGAGTTGTTGATAGTTCACCCTGAGTCTCTCATTCGGGCCAGCAGTATTTCCCCCTTGGTGCCTCCTGTCAGTGACCCAGCAGCTTTCTTCTGAGTGCCTACTGTGCACTAATCGATGCACTTCAGCGAATGTTGCTGTGGGGTGGATCTGTGACTTTTTAGTCTGTCCTACCTCCCGCCTTGAGGACATGTCCCTCCTAAATCCTTCTGATTCAGATGAAACTGGTAAGACAGTCCCTTCAGCTGTCCTCACCACCAGCGGGGGCACGTGACCCAGGTTGACCAGCCAGAGTTCTTTCTTAGGAACTGATTTGGATCTTGACTTCTCCTTGTGACAGGGAGTAAAGGTGCACTTCATCATCTCCCTCCCCCCTTCTGTAACTAGCAGAGGGTAGACTTTCCATTCTGCGCTAACGTCATCCCACACAGAGCTACCTTTGGTGGCCTTTTTCCAGCAGAAAAACATTTCTGCCCTCACCACTGTCAACTTCTGGGAAACACTACCTTACCGCCCAGAAATAGCATGAAAACTGAAGCAGCCGGTAGCTGGCTTGTAAGCAAGCACAATGATGGAAATAAAACCAAAATCACTCCTTTGACCAAAAAACAAAAAGACTGCACCACCATCACAGATAAAAAGGCAGAGCTGGCTGATCAGTGAAAGCTCCCCAACAATTCACTAGCCCGTAAGAGGGGTGTGAAGACAAAGGAGGAGTCTGAACTATCTTTCTCATGACTGTGTGCGAAGTGAGCCTGGATTTTCCGAGGAATTGAGATTTTTCATTTACTCTACACTTTCCTCATGGTCCAAGTACCTTCCATATTACTAGGTTATCTAAATAATCACAATTAGCTCCTGTTTCCTCACTGATTCATGTGTTTATCAGTCAGTCAAAACCCACAGAGAAGCGAAGAAAGATCCTGGGTGTCAGCAATGATGTAAACACCAGCAGAACAGCATCAAAAGACCTAAAACCATCCAGAGATTCAGATTTTCACAAGGTTACATGGGTCCTGAAATGGAGATAATGGGGGGATATATTCGTGTTCTTTAATACAGAAAATGCTGGTGTCATGAGAGCCTACCAAAATTCAAGTGATTCCACTAGAAACAGACTATTATTTGCTTGGATGACACAATAGAATCTCCCGGAGGGAAGCAGCCAAAACAGCACACTCTACTCTGTATCTGAAAGACATTTGAAATTGTTGTGCAGAACCATCAAGAAATTACACAACAGGAAAAAGGCTAGGTAACAAGTCCAGAAGAGGTGATTTTCCACTTCGGGGCACAGCACTAATGGCCCTGAATCACTCATGTGGTCTTCCTCAAGGTGCACCTTTGAGATTTTTATCCTTTCAGGTCATAAACGTATGACAGAGTTATTTAAACAACCGTGGGATCCAGTTTTCTCATCTGTTAAATGAGTGGGTTGGATGGCATGTTTTTTGCTGTGGGGTTTTTGTGTTTGTTTGTTTGTTTTTAGGTCCTTTCCAGATCTAAAAAGTCTATGGTTCAGCTCAAAATACACAATTCTCACAGAGTTTCCAGGAAAACATTTGAGTAATTGGCCCCAGAGGAAAGGATATTCGTCAACAAAGCCCTTCACTCTCGGGACTAAAATGTTCCCTCGGCTTCCTATTGAAGACACAAGACTGTCAGTAGCACGAGGGCTTAGGTGAGAAATAAGAAGATGTATCTGCACAGGTGAGACACTAGAATGAGACGGAAGGAAAGAATAATCCTTGAGATCAGGACACCACACAGGATGAATTATTTGCTGGAGATACTTTAGAAGAAGTCCTGTAAAACAGCAGAGAGATGGGAAGACCCTTCTGTAAATGAAAGGATAAGATGACATCTGAATTTTAAAAAAGAGAAAAGGCATTCGAACGGAAAGAATGAAAAATGTCTACTGCGATGACTGTTCCCCAACATGTCTTCCCCTTCCAATGCCCCAGAACTGGAGCCTGTGCCCCTGTCAGAGCGGCCACCGCTTCTCCCCCACTTCGTCTTCCAGGAATGTCTGACGTTCGAGCAGGACACACTGCTATTTCCAGCCCCCTTTTTTGAGCTTAGCTATACCTTTTGCCTTCATTTTGCACACAATGTATAGGGCATTCTAGAGTCAAAGTGAATGATTAAGTTAGGTTTTCCCATCTTCACACCATTGCTCAAACTGATCACTTTACTTTGAGCACTTTTCTATTCATTGCTCCCAAGCCCGAGACCGCAGTTCAATAGCCAGCGCCTCCGCGAAGCTATCCAGGACCCCTACCATAGCCCACTGCCCGCCCACCACATATCTCTGCGCACTCCTGGAGCTTTGGAAAGGAATAATGAACAATTAAACGCTGCAAAGCCAAGAGGAAGAGAACAAATTCTGTGGCGTTAGGTACTTCCACACCGCTGTGAAGCCATCACCACCATCTACCTCCACAGTACAATGCCGTTCCTGCTCACACTGTAGTGGACTGGGATTCCTGTCATTGCAGCTAACAGCTTCCTGATTGCACATAAATGTACGGTATAGATGGATAAACACAAAAATCCATAAAAGACCTGAAGGGTGGGTAAAAACCGTGAATAAAGCAAAAGTTTCTGACACTGTGAAAGCAAACGGGATTCTAAGGTTCTCGAGAATAATCAGGGTCTGGGGAGGCCGGAGGATAAATAACTGAATGGATCGCATAGAGTAACTCAGAAAAAGGAGTCTTCACTTTCATATTTGTAATAGGAGAAGACACTAAGACACAAAGGAAGCTCGCTTCTCATCCCTCAAGGGAAGAAGACATCCCACAGAAGAAATTAGAATCAGGCCAAACAGACAACTCTCTAAGGCTGGAAGAAGCCTTAGAGAGCATGGGAGGCAGTACCACAGGAGAGTGAGTGCCTTGGCAGGAGAGATTCCCTTCATTTTAACACGCTTTTGGGAGGCACTCTTCATATTGTCCTTACAAAGAGAGATTACTTATTAAAAATGTAACAAAGGAATATTCCAGATCGCTTTTTTTCATGTCACTAGAAAAGTCTGCACAACATAAATTACTTTGCAGTCAATCCAGAAAACTGACACAAGAATGGAAGTATACAATATGTTTAATTGTAAAAAAAAGTAGTTACAATCTAACCCTTTTTTACAGCAGACCTCAGACCCTCACAGATTTATTTCTTCTCCTTTACCATATATTTAAATTTGAATAACACTATATTTCCATCTTCTCCAGGAATAAATTTCTGCCCTTAATATGCCTACATATTTGATTATATATCCTATTGTGTTATGATCCTACAAAAAGTTAGATTAGTTACTATTATGCTCTTGGTATCACGTTCGTTACCCTAGAAAATGGATTCTCTATGTAATAGGTTTTTCTTATTTCTCTGTCTTTTCTCCACTCTTCAAAGTATTGTCAATGTGTATTTTGAGACAAGAAATATGCCCTCGAGAAAGAAATGCAACGGCGAGTTGTTAGAGGCAGGCATGGGCAATCTATTTGGCGGCCAGCCTCAATCACAAATACCCTGCACTTTGGCTGGGAGGCTCCAGAGCCAGAAACGGATGCTTCAATTAATTGCTGTGTCAAGCTGATTATATTCTGGGCAGGGTTGGGGGGGTAATACATGCACAGCTCCCAGCTAATGCATTTAGTTTGCCCACAGCAATCAGTCTCAGAAAAATCTTGCCTTAGAAATTTACTTATTAATATAAATCACTGTTAAAACCTCTGAGACATTTAGCAGCATTTATTAAATGGGCATTCAGGAGCTCACTTTACTCGGACTCACAAGTAGACTCAGAACTGATCATTTGCCTCTGAGACATAGTGTGTGATATGAAAGTTATTTTTACAAAAACATTTGGGAGAACACATTCTTCTCCTAAATTTACATGATTTGCATTATTGTAAAATGTAACTGCCAGATAAGGAACCCTTTTCTTTTCAGCATAATGGGTTCGGTTCTTCTTCAACTAGTGGGCTTGTCTTGAACTCCTGCGCTGGCCTCTAGCACAGAGAAAGGCACAGCTGACGAGAAAGCACAACTCACTGCCTGGCCCTGTTGTCTCCCCCAGGGAAACGTTCCCTTGCAGGTGAAGCAGCCGAGTGAGGGGCTCTGGAGAAGGGCATCTGTCCTCCCCTCCCTTGGTGGCATCTTCGCTACCATTCGTTATATTCAAATTTTAACTCTATAAATCTGATATTTATGCCTGTGTGTTTTGTGCTTCTGCTTATTAGTACAATGAAGATGTTTTTAAATGCCAAAAAAAATCTAAAGAAGAAAGTTTGATAAACGAATAAAATGTGTAAGCAAGCCCCCCAAAGTGGTAGATGTACTTCCATACGTGTAACAAAATGCATTTAGAAAAGGAATTTTCTGTCTGTATTTATGAAATGTGGGCTTCTCGGGTGTTGATTGCAACGATCAAAAAGGATCTGAGTCCCTAACGTGTTCCCTGAGGACATATTCTGGGGGCACATCGAGTCCCGGGCTTCATCAGACAGGGTGCCAGAAAACACCCTCAGCACCAGTAATATTCCTCTGCTGGGGGCGGCTCTCCGTGCCTTCTCTTGACCAGAGTCTGAAGTTACTTCGAAAGAAAAAAAACTAAACAAATGAAAAAGGAAGAAGGAGAGAAAAAAGTTAAACAAATGAAAAAGGAAGGAGGGCAACATTGTATCCACAATTGGCATTTTCCTCCTTGTAAACATAATTACAATTTCATAATTTTTCAGATATCATTGTTCAAACCAAATTCTGCTTTTCTGAGATGATTCCAAAGAGTAGGTCTGAATAAAGAGCAGAAAGATACGTTCTCAACTTGTAGTCTTCGAAGAAAACCGAAGAAACATTTCTGTTTTTCACAGCAGTCCGGTTACTTGGCAAGAGTAGTCACAACTTGCTACAGTTTCAGCCCCAAACACTCTCTGATAAGCGGCATAAAGAAATGGTTTATGATCTGGGCCTTGGAAGCCAGGCTGTTTGGCTTCCAATCACAGCTCTTCTGCATATTAACCATGACCTTGGGCAAATCGCTTAGCATCTTTTCTAATCTTTAAAGTGAGAATAACAGTAACGCCTACATTTTAACAGTTGTTGGAGAATTAGAAGTTAGACCAGAACTGACATCAAATAAGTGGTCAAAAATATTAGTTGTTATGACATTCTAGCCTCAGTTTTGAAATTAAAGAAATAATAAAAGTCCTCTATTGAAAGTAGATATTTGGGAGCATGCCCTCTTTGGATATTAGAGTCTCTAACGCTTACAAGTTACCTAGGTGATGAATTTGGGGTCATTTTGTTTTCTTCATTATGCTTTTCTATACTTAAAAATCTAACACCTAATTTTTTTTTAAGTCTCATAGGATTTTTAAATACAAACTCAATTTTCTTTCCCTTTTCAGGAAAAAGAGCCAAGGGCTAGTAAAGAGTGTATCCATATTGATTGTTTTAAAAGCACCTCTTATCTAATTTTATCTGCTCCTACCTGATTCGACATGAGGTCATTTACTATCCACTTTCCTCATATAGAATTGTTATAGATCACCGTTTCTAAATTCAAAATAAATGTGAAGTTTATCATGGGTATAGCTGGTGACTTCCTGTTTGGAAGAAAGAGTTCAGAATCTTGCCTAGATTCTTCCAACACAAAAGAGGATTACATAGCCAAGGCTTTTTACGTGTGTGGTGGGGAGGGAGAGAGGGAAGAGAAGAAAGGTGACCTTGGGCTTGGATTTACTATGACCCACTTATGTGTTGGATGGCAGCCGCCTCTGGGGATCTGAGGGACCAGATTTGCACAGAAAATAGTTCTGAGAAAACCTTTGGTATCAAATGTTATGCCACACATATTAAATTTTCTTTTGACTCCTAAGTATAAACTATAAAATAATTCAGCCCCATTCCTGTAGGATTAATCATTTGAAATTAAGTCAATAAAAAGAATATTGAATTAATCTTATGTTTTCTAGCGCATTACATTGAAAAATAAAACTAGTTTGAGGGAATTTGATTCCCAAGAAAGGGTACTTTTCATTAGCAAGGACAGAAATTTTGACCCCAGAAAACAAACCTAGTAACTTGGCATTTATAAAAATATGATTTTCTCGGTTTGAACTTTAAAAAGTAGTGTGGGTTAGAAATTACTGTACTTACCTTAAAAATAGTTTGCAACCCAAACATTCTCTTCTAAGACTATGAACAAACTCTCCTAGCATAAACATCTAAGGAAAAACACTTTCATTTACTGAAAACGAACAGTTCTTCCTCTCTGGCTATATTAAACCCTCAAACTCTCTCCCATCTTCAATGTTTCAGGGAAGGAAACTTTTATGGCTTCCTGAAGAATTGTCTTACAAATCAATGGCATAGCTTCAATAATTCTTCAATAACTTTTCTATGGTTTCCAAGACAAAAATGATCAGTGTTCTTCATTACAGTAAACCCATTTACAAGCTGCTGTGTAGTTTATAAATCCCTTGGTAAGAAACCAAGTATGATATCTTAAAACAGACTATCAGAGCGAGAGGGGGACTTTAGAGTCGGTCTCACTGGGCTACACATCTGAATCCACTGGAAAGCCTTTAAAAATACTGATGTCGGGTCAAACCCCACACCAATTAAACCAGAATTTCTGCAGGTGGGGCCCAGGCATCTGTATTTTTAGAAGTTCACCTGCTGATTCGATGCATAGTGAGGGTTGGACACCCCAGATCTGGTCCAACCACCTCATTCTACAGGTAAGGAAGCTGAGGCCCAGAACTGTTAAGTGGCATTTCTGAAGTCACCCAGATACAGTGGTGTGGTGATTGCCTGAGGGAAGGGGTTGGGGGAAGGTGGAAGAAGATAAAGGGAAGGGGGGTAAATGAGGATGGAAGGAAACTTGACTTGGGGTGGTAAACACACAGTACAACATATAGATGACATATTGTAGAATTGCACGCCTGAGACCTGCATAATTTTATTAACCAATGTCACCCCAATAAATTCAATAAAAATAAAGTCACATAGATAGTTAGTCACATAGCTGGGGTTAGAGTCCACATCTTCGGATTCTTTCTTCTCCATTACATTACCTTCTTTCATAACACCATTTTTCCTTATGAAATTAGATGTCAGAATCCGATTCCAAAAAGGGACCACAATTTGGACCCAGTTCCCCGAGAGCTACCAGAGACCAGCTCCACACCAGCCAGTCTCACTGCTGCCTTTGTGCCCAGCAGTTTGCTGCTGTTATGACAACGAGAGCCGCCTGTGAGATGGAAAACACCCGCTCCTGCCATCTTCACCAGAAAACAGCGGCCTGATTCTCGATCTATATTAATGGTTTGCTTTATTGCTTCCACCAAACCCTGTCCTCTGATACTTCTCTTTAAAAGAAATAATAACAACCTCCTTTTAAAAACTTCATTTGGTGGTAAATTGAATTTCTAGTGCAGGGATGAACTAAAAGCTTTCATATAAAGAAATGGCTTCAGGGCAACTTCTTCAGAAAGGAACCATTTGCTGACGGGTGGTCTGAAGCTATGCTTTCAGGGCGAGCTGCACACAGGGCTGCCGAAATAGCACAGGGAGCTGGAAGTGAGCCAGGCCCCTCCGGTAGTGGGTGTCGTGTTGCACTGCTGGCCCCTTTCCAAGATTCTGGGATGGAATAAGCACAATTAACCCTAACCCGGGGTTCAGTGAACACCTCCTGATACACACGAGGTAAGGTGTGAGAACTCCTGGAAGGCCTGGTCCTTGGCCTACCCTGACCGATCCCATGTGTGTGTCCCAATCCTACTAACCTATTAAACATAACCAAGAAGATGTTTTTGTGTTAATAAAAAGTGTCCTCTGGGGCAGGAAGAAAGAGACAGATGACCTGTGGGAAAGAAGTGCCAAAAATACAATAGAGGTGAATGAGAACTGGACCAGGAGTCCCAGGACCTCACTCCAGGCCAGCTCCTGACATTTTCTCGTCACACATGTTGGGGCTAGTCCATTGCCCTTGGGACAAGTCCATTTCTCAGGGCTTCGTTTTTCTCACAGAAAAACCTGGGATGTCACCTGTCCTGACTGCCCCGTGGGCTGGTTTTTGAAAACTAAACAGATAATTTACACAACTACATCCTTATAAAACTGCACACAAATGTAGGCATTACTAGAAAGACCAAAAGAGATGAAAAGAAATTGATATCACCAGATAAAAAGTTAGCACATTTGGATACAAAATCCCTTAAAAACAACACTTGACTGTAGGACGATCAGCAATGCAATAAATACCACGACAAACCACCACGACCGCGGAGTCGGATAGGCTTGGAGTCAAATCTTAACTCCGTCAGGCTGCCTCTCAGAGCCTCAGTGTCCTCGTCTGTACCAGGAGGGTCACGAGAGACTGCCCTCTGGGAGGTTTCACCAGGATGATGTGAGATGACAGGGTAAAGAGCTTAGCTCAGTGGCTGGCACATGGTAAGTGCTCAAACAAAAATGTTAGCTGTTAGCTACTACTGAAATCATAATTATGGTTATTGTCATACTTCCTCTGTGTCACAGGGTTGAGGTGAATACTAGGGACCGGATGTGTCAAATGATGGCTTTCAATAATAGATGGTCATCACTTACTCTACTTCAGTCACCGGCTCTCCCTTTTGACAATCAGAAATATTGCTGAAGGCCACATTTTCAAACTCCATACTTCCTCACCAAAATATCTCTTTTTGACCTGGTCCAGTTCTTTGCAGGCTTTAGATAACATCAGGTAGACGTGAAGGTTCCAGGCAATGACCCGCACATTTCAGTCACAGCTGCATCACCGCCTTCTCGGGCCCCAGATGTTAAGTGTGGGTTTTTAAGGTGAAAGCAGGAAGCACCCCAGCAGTATTAGGTCCATGTTCTACAGCTACTGGAGCCTGTGGCCGAATCGGGGTGTCTAGCAGGAGTCCAGCCTGTTACCAGAATTATCAGACATAATAGGCAAAGAAAATAAACAAGAGAACAAAAGCTACTGGAAGAGAAGTTATATGAAATGTGCGGCTATGTTCTAGAAGTCTCTGTAATTAGCAATCTGTGTCACTGACCCTACCAATATTTTCACTTGAATGAAGAAAAAAGGGAAAGCACAAAAAATTAAGGCAAAAAAATTCACTTACTGTGAAATTTCATATAATATGTGAGATACATATTCATATGTAAAACAATACAAATAACGTTCTCTTTGGAAATGTCTAAAAGTATTAGTTGAGTTTCTTGTTCTGTTAAAACAAAATTCCATAAAGTAATATAGGTTCATGTGTAGAGACTTAGGAAATGCAAATAAGAAAATTTTAAGTGAATTAAGATCATCCCTAATCAAACCTCCCAGAGGTGATGCTATTAACATTTTAGTATATACTCTTTCATATTTTTACCTGTCCGTGTATATATAAATAAAAAAATAAATTCCCCAAAATGAGGAAGTAACTCTAGCTAATTAAGTCCTTAAAAAACAAAGAGGAGGTTTGAAGACCTAATGAAATAAATAATAATAACTAGTTTCTCCTTTTCATTACCATGTAATTAAAATATGTAAAAACAAGAGCTTGGCAGTTAGTAATGTTAATAGGTAATACTTATAAAGCACTTATACTGTACCAGGCACACATCTAAAGTCCTTACATAAAATAACACTTTGGTTCTCACATGTGTCTATGAAGTGGGCACAATCATTGTTCCTGAAAGCAAGGCACAGCGAAGTTAAGCAATGTGCTCCCAGGTCACACAGTAAATAAATGCTAAACAGGGATTAGAACCCGGGCAGTAGTGAGGATCCAGAGTCCATGTTCTTACAACCCGGCTGTGCTGCCTCTCAGATAGAGGTGCAACATTATCACGGTACAGTCGGGAAAGAGAAACTCTTCTACGCTTATCTGTAACTCAGCAGCAAATGATATACAGTGATTGTTGAGCTAATTATAAAACTGCCTAACATGCCGAAAGTGACAACACACCCAGATAATGCAGGAAACAAATGCTGATTAAAATAAACAAACAAAACTTGCAATTCACAGGCAAAGATGGCAGGATGATCTTGGAAGGTAGGCTATCAGTGTCCAATGCAGACAACACCATCTTTCTTCAAGGATGTGCTGCCTGTGTTTATGTTTATGATTTAAAGGTTAGACTGCCAAGAATTTTCTAAAACACTGACACATCTGTGGCTGTGTTTCCCCAGAGCAGCATAACCCGCAGGCTTGCCAAAATGAAATAAAAGGGCTGACTGCCCTCTTTCTTCCTCCGCCTTGAGGATGCCACCATTTGAACTGAGCAGGGAATAAAGCTGCTATGAACTCAGCATTCAGGAAGAATTTTCGGCTTGGATGGTAACCAGAACTTATTCCATGACCTGGTCCTGGCAGTCTAAAGACCGATCCAAATACTCTTCCTTTCCAAGGAAGATTTTGGAAAGGAAAACCACATGAGCTGGCAAGGTATATACAATGATTAACAGCATTGTAGGAGCTGCTCAGAAAGGGGTGTATCCTAGGTTACAACATGTGCAGGTCGCCAGAGTGATGAAGAGAAGTAACATTAAGTAGTATTTTTAAGACATAGGAGGAGTACCCAATAGGAGAGAGGGAGCGGGAGAGACCGTATTAATCAGGAAAGCGAACTGCTACTCCAAACATCCCCTAACTCTTGGAGCTGCAGAGCGAGAGTTCACGCCTTTCTCGTGCTACAGTCCAGTGCAGATCAGAAGAGGACTGGGCTCCACCTAGCCATTCAGGGTCTCTTAGGCCTCTTTCTCCAGAGCCTCCCTCATTTCCCAGGGCCTTGGGGTCCTCTTCTGGATCCTGTGCTTCCAGTCAACACACCAGGAGAGGCAGAGTAAAGGATCATGGGGGAACTTGAATAGGGATAAGGAAAGAAAGTGGCCACATCCCATGGGCCAGAGCTCAGTCATTTATCCCCACCTGACTGAGAGGAAGGCTGGACAATAAGCACCGAAGGAAAAGACTATAAGGTTTGATGAAATATAGCATTATCTCTACCATGAGGAGGAGAAAGAAAATCACCCGAGATTTTGACAAAAATACACAGATGTGCCTCCATCTAAGTCATCAGCAGCCGTGCTCCTTGAGGCTAAACTGACCTGAGTCTGCACCCTTGACTAAGAATGTCCTACCCTGCACACTCTTCCTTAGCCGCACCCAACACGACAGTCCCGTGTTCCCCTAGGCCAGCGGTTCTCAACCAAGGGAGATTTTTGCTCCATGAAGGGAGCTTTGACAACATATGGAGACATTTTCGATTGTCATAGCTGGGTGAGGGGTGCCACACACAGAAACCTGGAAAGCCGCTGAACGTCCCACTGTGTACAGGATAGTTCTCACAGCAGAGGGTCATCTGACTCCAAGTGTCAATAGCGCTGTGGCTCGGACACTCTGCTCTAGGCCTTGTTTATGCGTATATTCTAACACTCCTGCTCATGGACCAGGTGAGTGTTCACTGTGCCTGGTGCTTCGCCGGGCACACTGTAACAGAACAGTTATTTCTACGCTTCTTTTCCCCTTGCCCACCAGATCGTGAGTTACAAGGCAAGAACAGAATTGGTCTTGGTATCCATCACGACCTTCTAGTGTCCACTGGTATCAGGCACGTAATGCATGCTGAATGAGTGGACGGATGACTTTGTCCCCGCACCCCTGTGTCCCACACACTGACCTTTTGAATAAATGAAGGTATGTGGTTTTCAAGACTGCCCATTCTGAAAACCTAACAAAACAACAACAAGGAGGTAATGTTCCAGTCTATCCTTAAGAAACCCAGTGCTCGAAGGAGCACATGACCTTAAAGGCCGGTAATGAAACACAAAGCCTCCCCTTTACAAGCCAGCTTTTCACAAAACCTCATCCAGACCCAAATATAGAGAGTTGTAGCCACAGGACAGCTACAAGGTGAGTTTCATTTGATCTGAGCCCCTGTATGTACATCTACCATCTCAGCTCCAATAACAGGGCACATGGGAATAGACACAAATCCATAAACATTTTTCATTCAAGATTTGTCCACACAAGAGCCCTGGCTGGTGTGGCTCAGTGGGCTGAGCACCAGCCTGCAAACCGAAAGGTCACTGGTTTGATTCCCAGCCAGAGCACATGCCTGGGTTGCAGGTTCAGTCCTCAGTTAGAGCATGCACAAGAGACAACTGATCGATGTTTCTCTCCCTCTCTTTCTCCCCCCTCTCTCTAAAAATAAATAAATAAAATCTGGTTTAAGAAATCTGTAAAAGGAAGTAGAGCTCTCGGGCATTTCTCACAAGCATGCCAAGGAGAGAATAAACGTGTGGTTACACCAATCATAGCCCAAACACTGCCTCACATTTGTAAAAGGTCTTTCAAGGAAGTTCTTTCACGTTTGTTTTTCCATTTGACCTGCATCTTCTTCCTTCAAGTCTGAAGTTCCCTCACAACATCGTCCAATGGTTTGAGGCTTTATCAGAGTAAAACATGGTCCCAGGGCCTTCTCCCCAGGCATCCCTGCTCTGGCACACCCCTCATGCTGGGGAGAAAGAGAACAAAATGTAAAATCAGAGAGACTTGGCTCCGTCCCATTCCTGACCTGTCACTTACTAGCTCTGTGACTTGACTTATGTCACCGATTTTCTCTGGGACCACGTCCGCCTGTGTTGAGCACAACCAGGGCCACCTGACCTCTTCCACCCACTGCTCTTAGAAGGGCCCAACGGGGTGAAACATGCCAAGGCGTTTTGCAAGGTGGTGTCTAGCTCTTCCCAGAAATGATCAAAATGCCTCTCAGACACTGAATGCCTCTGACCAAAGCAAAACTGCTGGAAAATGCAAATTTGATTACATAAATAATATTATTAAACATATTAACTGCTGCAACTTTTTTCAAACAATATCTGATGCCTTTGAAATTGACTTAACAGAGGGAGTAAGCAGAAACATCTTGTACTATATTCTATTTCATCCCACAGCTTCTCACCGTTTAACGAAAATTCAAGTTTAACTGCACTCGTCTTGGGCCAAAAGAAATAATGCAATTAAACAATTCAAAACTATACCCTGTTCAACTGTTCTTTCAGTTTTCTCTCACGAGATACCACAAAGCTGGAAGGACAAGGGAATGTCTACAGACCGTTGGCTGTATTTTTATAACCAAATAATATTTTAGACATATTCTCAATTTTAAAAATACACAGAGTAAACCAGAAAACCCCACCTGTCTTCACTTCCCAGAGGTAATCAAGCATCCATCTGTCTGATGTGTATCCTGCCAGATTTCTTTCTACAAGTTGACTATATGTGCATATCTATACAGAAATCTCTTACTTTGTTTTGTTATATAATTGGGATCATATTTCAAGAATTGTTCTACAACTTGACTTTTTTACTTTTTGTAGATTATCCTATGTCATGTATGCCTATCCACCTCATTCTTTTTAATAGCATATGCGTTTCTGTTAAGTAAACACCCCAAGCTTTACTTAACCTATTGACAAGAAGTTGGAGGTTGCTAATTTTCAAGACCACAATGCCTTGCTCACTTCTAAATTGCTAATGAACTCCATCTGATTGCTTCTCTCCAAATTTCGCCTGAAACCCACCTCCAGTAAAGTTCTTTCTCATATCACCTTCCTCCCAGTGATAAGATGTAAAGGCTCTTTTTTTGGAAAATAGTGTAAATTCAATAGAGCCTTTTTTTTTTAATATATTTTATTGATTATACTATTACAGTTGTCCCATCTCCTCCCCCCACCCCCCTCCCTGCACACCCCTTACCCCCACACTCCCCCTCTTTAGTTCATGTCCATGGGTCATATATATGAGTTCTTTGGCTTCTACATTTC
>VMDR010013982.1:0-24190 GCA_007922815.1 Macrotus californicus | reverse complement strand
TCTGTATGTACCTTATCAATTCAGCAAAAGCAAAACTAGAGGTCCCTGCACAGCAGATTGCCGGGAGGAAGTAATTTGCTGGTCTGTTCGCACTGTAAGACCCCAGTGTCTGGCAAATTGTGTTGGTAATTGCTCCAAGATGCATTCTGTTTACAGAGACTAGTGTTGCAGCTGTTGTTAATTAGCTGCTACAAATGAAAAACTGCCAGTGTTTGCTGGTTAGATCCACTTAAATTTATTTCATTCCAAATAAATAATTTAAACAATATCAATGTAGAACAGAAAACTGCTTATTATCAATCAAATTCTGAAAGGTGGTGGTAAATATCTGAATATCTCCTTTTGATTTTTATGGGAAGGAGAAAAACCTGGTTTCCTACAGTACAGATGATTACATTCTGTCTTGTATAGTTTTCTAATTTTTTCTTATATGTAAATTTCTGTCCTGAGCAGGTGACTCATTTGCAAGGAAATGGTGTTTTGCAGTCACCACTGCCTGGCACTGTGCATAGAAAATATTTACTGACATGAGGATATTTGTAGTATTTGTATTTATAAAAGTTTTAGAAATTGTTTTGAGAGAATCAAAGGGCTGGAAATGAAGGAGTTAGAAGTGTTGTTATAATTTATCATAAAGTTTGGTGAAGATTTATTTGTCCAATGGGTTAAAAAATGTGCAATTTTCTTATTTCTTTGTTTCTGTAGAGCTTTATGTCAATTTACTGTTTGGTTTAAAATGGTACAATTGGTGCTGATAGTCAGGACTGTTGAAGAAAATGATGTTTTAGGTTACTGTAAAGTGTTTAAATTGTCTTTGGTAGTATCTATTGCAGTACCTTGCAAGGAGAAACATGGATTCATTGATTCCATGGTACACTGATTTCATGGTACTCCATGGCCCTAAATAGTCAGTAATTGACTATAACTAAAGTGTTTTTTGAGAGATGATTGTTTTCTATCCTAGGTGAAGACCTAGTGCCATGGAACCTTAGACAGTGGGAAGCATGTTGGCTGTGTGATGTATTATAAGTCTTTCCACTTTCTCAGCCCTCTTCAAAGTTGGTGTCTTGGGACCTCACACAGTGCTCCCAATCTCTATCAGCTGCCTCATCGCATTTTCCTGAATCTCATCAACGGTCTGAAATCTTTTCCCTTTCGAAGGTGATTTTAGTTTTGGGAAAAGCCAGAAGTGACAGGTTGCCAAATCTGGGCTGTAGGGGGCCTGAGTCACCGGGGTGATTTGATGTTTCACCAAAAAACTCTGCAGAGGATGTGATTTATGAGTGAGCATGTTGTCATAATGAAGCTGCCAATCACCAGTTGCCCATAGCTGTAGCCTTCTGAATTATCCCAGTAATTTCCATGGAGGAATGCTCAAGCTTAATGAAAAATCTGATGCAGATTCGTCGCTCTACTCAGCCATTTTGAATGTGACAGCCACATAGTACACGGGCTCACTCACTGGTGTCTACCACCCCCAGTGACTAGTAGAGTGAGGTCGTCATAGTTCATACATGTGCATCCCAGTCCACTCTCCTTGGTTGCCAAGTTACACTGATGTCACCCAAACTGTTCTTGTTATATTAACAATAGCTGGACTTTTTTTGGATAGACCTCACACACACACACACACACATATATACATGAGAGAGAGAGAGAGAAAGAGATGATTTCTAGAGCTAGGATTTAAAGCTAAATTTAATCAAAATCATAAGGACTCTCAGTTTCACTGTGTAAATTAGACACTTTCTGGATGACGAAGAGCCATAAAAACAAACAGCAGAAAGTAGTGACATCTTTATAAAGTATTTCGTTGATGGTGGTTGTGATATTGGAGTACTAGTCAGAGATCTTTACTAGTTCAAGTTGACTTGAGGGTTCATGTTAGTAATTTCTCAATATAAAGTGCAGAAAAACAAATGGGAGAATGGACATTTTTGTCAAAGTGTAAGTAAGGTCTTTAATAATATAAAATAAGTGTAAAATGAACAAGACTTCACATTCATTTCTGAATTTCTTCATTGTGAAGCATGTGAAATGTATGAATTGACAATTTTGTGAATGCTGTGCCTTTCATTAAATTTCTGTATTACATTTGTGGATATGCTTGCAAGCCTGGGAATCATTTACAGGTGTTATAAAAGGCGATGTTTTCCTGTGTTTAAAGGACCATTTCAAAGCAGAAGCTGAGTCATATAATCACAAGAACATTGGATCCAGAGCAAAACATCTAGATTGTGGTGTTCTCTCTCTCACTCCCTGGCTGTGGGAATTTGGTTAGGTTATTAAACTCTCTGGGCCGCAGTTTCTTCTACGTGAATGTATGAGCTTAGATTAGTCGCCAACCTCTAAAGTTCTGTGGTTGAACATTTCTTTATTTCAGTCCGTTGTTTTTCTCTTTAACCATTTTTTATTCACATGTGGAGTGGGAGACATTAAAACTGAGCCCACCAGTGTCAACATGACTTAACTCTTTACTCCAGGAAATTCTTGCCCAGGAAGACCAGATAGTAAATTAATAAATAACTTCACTGTTTGCTTTAGGAAATTCTTTCAAATCAATTTAGTAAGACAAACAGTTTTCTCATCTGGGCAAACAGCTCTTGTATGAGAACAATATGTTGTTCACCTGGGCAAACAGCTTGACAAGTGTATTGAAGAGCGACGTTATGCATTGAGGTCTTGAAAATGAATGTGCTATAAATGCTATTTTATTTTACTATCTAAGTGGGGGAAAACATCTTACTGTGTGAGTCTACATTAGATATTTTTTCTGACTAGCATGAGACTCTACTTAGTTTGCATATGGGTGAGGTTCATTATAACAATATTAGTGAGTCATAACCATCAGGTTAATTATAACAAAGTAGATGAGCCAGATCAATTTTCAATGCCAAACAGTTAACAAACTCTATGTAAATGATCATTTGTCTATGATATACATTCTAAGAAATCTAGTTTTCTAAAACATACATAGTCTTTTTAAAAAAGATTTTATTTATTCTTAGAGAGGAAGGGAGGGGTAAAGAGAGAGAGAAATATTGATGTATGAGAGAAACATTGATTGGTTGCCTCTGGCATGCACCCCGACAGGGGACTGGCCTGCAACTCAGGCATGTACCCTGACCAGGAATTGAAGTGGTGACCTTTTGCTTTGTGTAACGATGCCCAACCAACTGAGCTATACTGGTCAGGGCTAAAACATACATAGTCTTAAGGTTACAGGCCAGAGACTTTGCCGTTTGAAATCACTCATCACAGAGGTTCCCTGACATTACTTACCCAACATGTTGTTTAAGTGTTCTTTGTTTAGTGTGCTTTTAGGACCACCCAACAAAAGTACTTCTCAGCTCAGCCTGTTTTTGATCCTATGCCCTACGTAACCTGTGTCAAAGTTATTTTTTCTTGAAGTTTCTCACTGCCTCCATCACCCATGAGTTCTATCTTTAATTTTAACTAAAGCCAAGTGAAAGTTATTTTCAAGTTTATAATTTTTATTTCCTCATGAAGCGTGATAGGAAAAGTGTTGTCCTTAGGTTCAGTTTTACCTCAGGAATTCAGTTACAGACCTGAGAGGAGCTTGTTGAGGATACAGAGCTAGAACTTTGAGTGTGCCTTTAATGAGGAATAACCTTGAGAAAAAGTCCAGTGACATTTACTTTCTGTTGCTTTGACATAGCCTTTTTGTTGTGGGGACATTAGATGTAGACTGAAAAAGACATTTTGATTTTCAGTTAAAAAAGTTACCAAATAATGTGTGAAGAAAACAACCTCCCCTTCATAGCCTCACCCTGCTGTTGACCAGCTTGTCCTATTCTGTTTCCCTTCTTCCTCTTCCCACCTGCTCCCCACCCCTGCCCTATTGAAATTGGATATAATGGCCATTGGAGCAGTGGTGAGGCCTACAAAGAGCAATAGATGGGTTGAGAGGTAAATAACATCTAGCAGGCCAACCATGTCACATATAACTAGACATCAGAAGTTTACCAGCCACACTTACTCATCTCAGGGAAAGCCATCAGTTATTCAAAGCAAAGCGTCTTTTTTTTTACCTCTGATCTTACTTCTGTCTTTAATGTCTTCATTCCGAATTCCACTTCTCATTTCTTCCTTAAAGGTATTGATTGGGTAAGAGGTAGGGGTGGTACGTTGGGGCCTGTGGGAGAAAAACTCATATTAACGTTGGCTTGAAGAAAAGAATCGGCTTTAGGTGATCAAATTATTATAATCAGGCCCAAAGGGGAAGCCAAAACTCTTAATGTTTTTTTTTTTTTTAAACTGACAAAGGAATTTGAACACTTTACCAAGGATGTTCCATAGAGAGAGTCGAAGACAGCTTCTTTGACAGCCAATTAGTATGTATAGCTTCAAAGGTAATAACTGTATTCTCCAAAAGATAGGATTAACCTTCACGGTGACTTGTTTCAAACTAGTTAGAACACTTTAGTGGTGAAAAGATCAGTCACAATAAGACAGAAAAGGGCCTTTATCCCAGTATGGGTTGAGATGTATAGTCGTAGTGTCTCCAAGTCCTGGGGACTGTGTTTAGTTTTCACCTGTATCATCCAGCTGTGATTCTCTATATAAATCTCTGAGTAACAAACATGCATCATATTTCTTTTCCCCCCCAATCCTTTATATTGACGATGTTGGAGAGAGGACCAAATACCCTTAAAGTTCTCACAGACTTTTTAATACATCTGAGGGTATGATTATAAGAGTAACATATGTTGATAAATGCATCAAAAATACTAGAAAAAAGTCATGAGGAGCCTGAAAGTCCTCCATAGTCAGGGTTAGGGCCAGGGATGAATGATGCATTATTTGGTAATAAAAACCAGCAATTGTGTGCTTTGATGGTCTGAACACCCTGATTTATAGCTGGGTGCTCCAGCTATAATTACTCCGTTTCCCCACTCCCATATTCCTTTTGCTGGTGGTTGAGAGGCCCTTCTATGCCTACTTACTAATTTCACACTTAGCCTTCAGTTCTGTGCACAACACCAAGATCTGCTTTTCTTAAAATGGCCCCATGCTCTCATGGCTTCTGATGGTCTGTGAGAAAGAACTGGCCACCCCCTCCTTCCTCCCTCCCTCCGAGGCCTTTTCCATACCTGTCACGTTCAATGGGAAGCTCCTTCTACCTCCTTCTTGCCATTTCACTCTCCGTTGTTGGTTTTCTTTAAGACCAGCATCACAAAGGAGTCTTGAGGTTTGAGCCCTGGTTTCATCACTTACTGGACCTGTCATTCTAGACAAGGTTCTTAACTGTAATTTCTCTTGATCTTCTTTCCCTCTGGCAACTCAGACCGAGCTATTGATGATTGCGTCTACTGTTCATTTCCATCCTGGTCGATATTCCAGTTTTTTTCTGCTAATACTATAGGCTACAAACTCCATGAAAGGTCAACACAGTAGAGATGAGTTGCAGAGAGGAATAAATATGAGGCAGAGGGGAAGTAATTGTGAATTAGAACGAAATTCATTAAGAATTTTTGTGAATTTCTAGTAGGAAAATATTGAGAATAGCTAAAAGTTAAAAAATTATACAAAACACTACATCATTTAGGATTAGGATTCAGTCATATTTTACACAAAACTCCAATAGAACTGGCTTAAACATAAAAGAAGTCCAGAGGTAAGAAGTGCAGAGCTGGGGTAGCAGTTCATGATCACAAAGGACCCGGGCTCCTTCTCACAGTCTTCTCTGCCACCTCTGGTGCTGGCTTACATACCAAAACTCCCCTCACGGCCACAAGATGCTCCTAGTGTTCCAGTCATCTCATCCAAGTTCCGAGGTGGAGGAAAATGGGATGTCGAAAGCTCTTATCTCTGATTTAGCCTCCTCTGAAAGAGCTTCCCTGGCTTCCATCTACTGAACTTCTGTTTATAATTCCTTGAACTCCCCTAGGAGCCAAGGAGTTTAGGAAAAGTAGTCTTTAAGCTGGGCACATTGTCATCCCAAATAACATCAACATTTCTTACTAAGGAAGGGCGAAGAGTTGATGGTTGTGTAGGCAGCTTGCTGTCCTTCCACAGCAGCAAACTGGGGCAGAGCTCACTGGATGATGGTTCTGCTCTAGTTTAGCTTAAACAAGCTCATGTCTTTTTCTGTGTAAGCTACTTTTGTATCACCTAACTTCCTGTAGGCTCACAGCAAAAGTTTCATGTTCTCTTATTGACGCTTCTCATTAGGTTTCTCATTTCTAATTTCCTGCCACAATTCTGCTGTACACAGTATGGAATAGTTGATGCCCAGGCTCTGGGGTTGGAATCCCAGCCATGCTGCATACCAGCTGGTGACTTTGGCAGGTTACTGAAACTTACATGCAAAATACGGAATAATGTTATTTGTTATTATAAATAATATTTTTAGGCTGTGGTGATTTTTACAAATTCAAGTGAAAGATCACATTACTTCATGAGAGGACAAGAAGACAGTCAAAACATAATAAATAGTTCAGCCCTGGCTGGTGTGGCTCGGTTGGTTGGAGCGCCGTCCTGTGCACCCAAAGGTTGCAGGTTTGATTCCCAATCAGGATACATATGGGAGGCAACTGATTGATGTCTCTCCCCCCCCACCTCTCTTTCTCTCTAAAATCAATAAAAATATTTTTAAAAATTAAAAAAAAATCATAATAGTTCATTTACTTTCTTAACCACTAGGAATGTATGGTAAGTGCATATACAGAGCAAGGAGGCTATATGTCCAAGAAACGATTTTTTGTTAATTAAAAATAAAAGTCACTTGAGCTATTCTCTTACATCCTAGTCACAAATGAGTTGTAAGAAAATCTAGGCTATATTGATAACTCCATGTCAATACTGCTTTTTTGTTAATAACTGCAAGGTCAGGAATGTTCTTTTGTTACTTTCTTCTGTAGGTTTCAAACAAGCCTAGTGTATTTATTTTCTGGGAATAGGGTGAAACAATCTTTTTCCTGAATGAAAACCTCCTTTCAATTATTCTTTCTTCTGAAACAAGGCTTTCCTTTTCTGAGCCCTGAACTAGAATAATTTCCTTTGGGGGATCCTTCTTATCCAGGGGGATTGGAGTGAGGTCACTGCCTGAGCTGATTTCAGTTCATTTTCTTAAGCTGAATTGAATGAATGGCTTCACAATTTGTCCTTTAAAGGGATAGACTTATTTTTATACAAAACCTGCATATAATTAAAACCAACTGATTTCTTCATACAATATGATGAAGCCTTGACATTCCAGTGATTTGGAACCTAAATATGTAGGCACTCAATATTTCTTGAAAGGAAGAAAGGGAAGGGGAGGAAAGTTAGCAAAAAAGAATTTTTTAAAACTGGGGATTGGCTTGGATTGGGAAAAGGAATGTGAAATTTATTGTTTTTATACTTGGAGACCCAGAATATAACTTATGATGACTTAAGTTAACTTTCTCTTAGCTGAATTTTAGTGACAAAGCCACTCATTGGACAAGACCTAGAAAAAAATAGTTTACCTATATTTTATACGTGTTTTATTCAAAAGACAGAATCTATAAAAAAGTTGAAGAATTTCTTTCTGGTCACAATACTCAGGACGTGTACATTTGCATTTTGCTTCTGGATAAATCTTTTGAGATTGCTTGCTGAGCATACATTTTTTCCCTTACACTGATTCGTTTTTTAAAAAAAGATGTTATTTATTTAGTTTTAGAGAGAGGAGAAGGAGAAAGAGAGGGAGAAAAACATCTATGTGAGAGAGAAACATCAGTTGGTTGCCTCTTGTACACATACTCATCAGGGACTGAACCCATAACCCAGGCGTGTGCCCTGACTGGGAATTAAACCACGACCTTCGCTTTGCAGGACGATGCCCAACCAACTAAGCCACGCCGGCCAGAGCTCCTTATGTTGATTCTTAAGGTCTCTGTCATTGCTTGGTGGCTATAGTCATAAGAGACCAGCTTTTAACCCAGCCAAAAAGGAGGCTAAAAGTGGACTATCAGAAATAAGATTGACCATATACAACAATTAGGGGGCGGTGGTTGTCTAACACGTTTTTTCCTTTTTATTGAATTTATTGGCATGACACTGGCTAACAAAATTATACAGGTTTCTACAAACACATCATCTATACACTGTATTGTGTGTTCACCACCCCCAGTCAAGTCTCTGTCATCACCTTTATCCCCGCTTTACCCTGTACTACCACCCCTGCAGTCACCACACCGTTGTCCATGAGTTTTTTCTTTTTCTTTTTTTTTGCTTAATCCCTCTACCCCTCACCAAGCACACCCCCATCATAACTGTCAGTCTGCTCACTATTTTGCTTTTAGTTTATTATTATTTTTTGTTTGTTTTGTTCATTAGATTTACATATGGGTGAGATCATGTGGTACTTGTCTTTCTCTGACTGGTTTATTTCACTTAGCATAATGCTCTCCAGATCTATCTATGCTGTTGCAAAGGGTAAGAGTTCCTTCTTTTTTATGGCTGAGTAGTATTCCATTGTGCAAATGTGCCAGTCCTTTACTCCCTCAAGTTAAATCATGCCTGCATATTCCCTGGAGCACTCAGGCCTTAAAGTGCTGTAATAGAGACCTAAAAGAACTGCCATGGATAGTCTTAAAGAGGCACCATGGCTGTGCTCTAATTCTTGCTGAGCAACACTTACACTGAGGCTTGTTCCTCTGGGGGAAAGTCAGGTTCTGGCCGGCCCCCTCCTTTGTTCGGTGTGTGATCAGAGGTGTCTTCTGTGACTGCCATCTCTCACGGAAACTCCCTCTCTGGGCCCCTGTCTTACTCACTGTTCCTGCACTATTCAACATGATGGCCACTAGCCATATGGGCCAATTAAAATGAATAAATAAAGTTAAAAATTCAGTTCTTTGGTCACGCTAGTCACATTTCAGGAGCTCAGTGGCTCCTCGTGGCTAGTGTCATCATATTGGACAGCACAGACACGTCACAGAAAGTTCTGTTGGGCAGTGCTATTTTATGCTCTTATCCTGGCTTTCATTTTCTTTTTAGAACTTTTCCAACACTATGCCACTTACCGATTTATTTATATTCCACCAGAACACTCCCAACAGCAGAGATTTTCTTCTACAACATTATTGAATCCTCAGTGCCTAACGCAGTACCTGTTAAAGTTCCCTGTAAAATATTTGTTGAATGAATGAATTGTAGTATTTCAAATAAAAAATATTTTGTGTAATGTCTTTTTGTGACCTAGTACAGTGTCCTGCCACAATTTTTAAGATGAAAGAATGAAAGTTCTAGGACCAAAGACACATATTTTTTAAAAAAGATTTATTTATTTTTAGAGAGAGGAAGAGAGGGAGAGAGGGAGAGAGGGAGAGAGGGAGAGAAACATCAATGTGTGGTTGCCTCCTGTGCACCCCCAGCCCCACATTGGGAACCTGGCCCGAAACCCAGGCATGTGCCCTGACTGGGAATTGAACCAGCAACCATTGGTTCGCAGGCTGGCACTCAATCCACTGAGCTAGCCAGGGCCTGAAGACACATATTTTAAAGATAATAATACTATTAAATATACTAGCCGAACTTATTTCTTTTATCTTTCATATTATGAAGGATAATAAGTATGAAAATTTTGCTAACAGTTAACGTATTGTCCTGAACATAAAGGTAAAAACTGATCAGTTTTCTTTGGATTAAGAAGTCATGTGAGTGGAATGAGAAAACCAAGGTACTTATTGTATAGCTCATTGGGCTTATCCTGCTCCATAATTTAAAGCAACTGTGATACATTGCAGTGGAATATATTAAAGGCAATATTGTGCAGTTTAGCTACATACATGATGAAAAATCATAATATCTTTTAAAATTGTATAGAAATGTCCATTTATCTCAATTAATTTTCAATAAAAATTACCCTTGAAATGATTTCAGTGTCTGAAAGGAATTTGCTATCTGGACAAAATATGACCAGGAGCACAACTACCCTAGGTTTGCCTATATATAGACATTGAAACTACTTTTGTGATTTCTGCCAAGGAAGCAACCTTGAAGAAGATTGTTTCTTTTCTCTTGGGCCCAGCATTGTCAGGATATACTTGGAATGGTGATGGAGGGGAGGTGCCTGGCAGAGCCAGGCAGGCCTGACAAACCACCTATCACAGTTAACTAGGTGATAGATGTCAGCTGGCCGACACGCCCCCTTTCAGTTACTGACAGTTAGGAATTAGGTAAAGTGGGGGTGTTTTCTCCTTCACCCTCTCCTTAAAGTGCAGATAATTTCTGAGTAGTGTTAATTCTCAGTGGATTTGCAAATGCTGACCATTGGGCATCTGTCTGTAGCCTGTGCAGAATCGGTGTTATTTTTCTATTTTAATTAAAAGTAGCCTTAGACAAATAACCCTGCACCCTTTCATTGGTTTTAAAATCAGATCCAGTGAAGGACCAAGTTCTTCATAAAAATAAGGACTGCTTTTGGAAACCCATATGTTCAGTTAAGGTTTCTAAGCTGCAATAAATATGAATTAAGGATTCATCAAAATTTTTATATTTGCAATTTCAATTTTTAACACCTTTTTGAAAAGCCATTCTATGTATATATCTGAAGTTTTAAAATTTCCTTTGGTGCTGGATCCAGAGTGCGATTTTAAAAACTTGACATCAAGGTGGACAGAGATTTTCACTTGCTGTTAACACCTTAGGGTTGTTTTTGCTGTCGGGAGACCTGTCCTGTGTGCTGAGAATCATGGGAGCCAGACAGGGCCTGCGTCTGTCGACTTGACTCAGGCAGGGTAAGGAAAATGGCCCCGTGGAAGTTCTCTGTTACATAGAAGTAGGAAAGCAGTCGTGAAAAGGAAGCTGGCTGAGGTGCTTGACACACAGTTCGTGCTCGTTTTAAATTGTACTAATACTTGGCTATAGAATCAGGGTTCCTTTGCCCTGGTGGGCTGAAGACTTCTCCACATCCTATGGGGAGCTGTGCTTCCAGACCCCTGCCCTCCAAAGGCTTTTTAATGGGTAGTGAATCCAGAATTGACCTCACAGAATCTGACCATCGCTGACGGAAAAGCAAAGTAAACATTGCCACCAAAAAATAATTTTTCCCCTATTCATGAGTCAGTATGCTTTTTACCACATGTGGAAATGTGGCTACTCAAGAAAGAATTTCTTTCTGTCCGGAGACTGAGAGGCCAAGCACCAGGAGCACTGCACTCCGCACAGGTGGACGGTGACACTGGAAGATTTCTGTCTTAGTCAGTGCTTAGGAGCCACCTTTTGTCTTTGGTCCAGGTCAGGAGTCTAAGAAGGTTCCTTGAGACCTGGGTTTCCAGGTTAGTGTTTTTTAAAATTTCTGTTTCTGAGAGTTTAATTTGGAGAACGGTGCTAGATTGTCTTTAAAATTACTAAATCAAACTGTCTCCTTTTACTCTTTATGATGTCCCTTACAATGATTAACATATACCTTTTCTGCCTTCAGTTTTGTAACAAATGTGAAGCTGAGTTTCACAGGTTAATTCCAGCCTTATTTCTTTGTGGACTCTACACAGCCCAGAAGCATCATTTTGTGATATTTTAATTTTCAAAATATTAATAGCACAAGTTACATCATAAGCCATAGTACTTCTAACTGAATATAGTATCCCTTTGGTGTTCAAGCACATACATGCTTTTTTTCTTATTTATTTATTTTAAGACAAAAAGACAATAATGTGTTTTTTTACTGATATAGATACTTCAAAGTTTTTATTGAATTTATTGGGGTGCCATTGGTCAATAAAACCATACAGGTTTCAAGCGTACACCATCACCCATCATCTGCACACTGCATTGTGCACTCACCACCAAAGTCAGGTCTCTTTCTGAGCACATGTATGGTTTTAATCCTTTGTGCCAGTATTTTATCAGATCTGTCAACTCCTTTAGGGCGGAGACTGCACTTATTCTGAAATAATTGAAGACATAGAAAAAAGTTGCAAAAATACTACACTGAATTTTATGTACTCTTTACACACCTTCCCCAAATGTTAACGTCTTACGTAATCATAGTGTAACTATGGAAACCAGAATTGACACTGATACAGCAATATTAACCAATATAACAGATGCATTCTAATTTTGCCAGCTGTCTTACTAACGTCTGTGTGTAGGTCCGGGATCCCACAGTGCATGTCCTTGTGTCGCCGTAGCTGCACCTGGTCTGGAGGAGTTTTCTCTATTTTTCTTGCTTGAATTCCTTTGAAGAGCCCGGGCCAATAATTTTATAGAATGTTGGGTAAACCCATGCTGGGTTTATTTAATCTTTTTTCATGCTAAGAATTGGCTTATGCATTTTTGGCAAAAATACTACAGAGGTGAGACTATGCTCCTCTTGGTGTTACTGCATCGAAGTGCCCGTAATGTCGATGTGTCTCACTGCTGCCAATCTAACTTTTGGTTTCTTCGTTAAGGTCTGTCAAGTCTCTCTGTTGCAAAATGACAGTTTTTCCCATTGGAATTAATAAATATCTTGAGAGGACATTTTTCAAGATTATGCAGATATCCTGGTTTTCATTATACTTTTTGCCTATTAATTTTATATTCCCCTGATAATTCTTTTTTTTTAAAGATTTTATTTATTTTTAGAAAGAGGAGAAGGAAGGGAGAAAGAGAGGGAGAGAAACATCCATGTGCGAGAGAAACATCATTTGGTTGCTTCTCTCACACCCCCAACCAGCGACTGGACCCACGACCCAGGCATGTGCCCTGAGTGGGAATCAAACCAGCAACCCTTTGGTTCACAGGCTGGTGCTCAGTCCACTGAACCACACCAGCCAGGGCTCCACTGATAATTCTTACCTGTAACAATTATTAGTCGGTGTTTGCCAGATGCTGATGTATTTTATTTCCATCATTTCTTCTACATTTATTAATTAGAATTCTATAAGAGCTATTTCTTCTTCCCTCATTTATTCACTTAGTGTATCAGTGTGGGCTCATGGATAGTATTATTTTGTTGCCTAAATTATCCCAGATCTGGCCACTAGGAACCCCTTCAGGTAGGCTCTTGTGTCCCTTGACATATTCCCATCGTTTTTTCATTTACTGATTTGAGAGAGAAAGAGAAACATGATTTTTGTTGTCCCACTTATTTAGGCACTCACTGGTTCATTCTTGTATGTGCCATGACCGAGGGTCAGACACACCAACTGTGGTACATGCGGATGACGCTCTAACCAGTGGAGCTACCTGGCCAGGGCATCCCCGTCATTTTTAAAAAGTAGTTTGTCACTTCTTCTTTGGCACCATAAGATGTATCAAGTTCCTTTTGCTCTAGCCCCAAAGTTGGCCATTTCTCCAAAGACCCCTAGTTTTTTAAATTGGAAATTGACATTTAGAAACAAAATTTGGGTGCAAGGTATGCTCATTGCTACTGGTGTATCATTGTTTCTGCGCCCTCTCAGCTGACAGAGTAAGGAAATGTGTACATACACAACAAACCCCTTTCTTCCTCTCTGTCTTTCCGTCTGTGTATTTATATACCTAGTAAAGATTGTAAGTTCATCCTGATCTTTCTAATTACAAGCCAATACCACTCGTTTCTTTCTAGACTTCTTCCCTTCCTTTTTTGTAACTCCTTTTTCCGACAGTGAGACTCCTTTATCCACATTGCTTGTACTCATTTGCTCACCTCTAGTTTCCATGTAAGTAAGTTTCAGAGTTGTGATCCCATAATCTCTGTGGGAAGCACATTTACTATGTAGACAGTAGTGTTTGGGTACAGTTTCGTTGTCTTTAGCTTTATGTATATAGCAAAAATACCGATTTCCAAAATTACTGAGGTTAGATCTTTTCTTCTCTGTCCCTTTCAGTGCAGTTATGTTGTTTGCGGTACGGCCACTACGTCCATTCGTTGTTTTGTGTTCCACTTGGGCTCCCCTGACACAGAGAGGTCGGCTTCAGTCAGTCACTCGGGAGGTCACGGGCAATGTTGCTGTCATTCTAAGAGTCAGCCCTGTATAAAGAGGCATTCTCAGAAAAGCCCCCCCCAGCCCCCCTGCTTGGTGTCAAATGTCACTCCCCCATTCTTTGTATCAATTCCCATTCACCTCCTGAAGTTAACCAGTTCCATTCGTTTCTGGCTTATTCTGTATTTCTTTTTTGTACAAATAAGCAGATACATATGTGTTTTCCTACACAGTGACTACATTTTGATGTGTTTTTTTTGTGTGGCATTGGACAATTTGAATGCTGTTTGGTGATTTTGTCTCTTAGGGGCACTGTTTATTATTGGTGTATTCTTACTGCTAATGTATTAGAAAGCTAATAAAACTATTGTTTTCTTTCTCAAAAAATATTTTGGGGATTTTTCTAGAATGAAAATGAAAATGTGAATTTTGATATGGCCATTAGCATGGAACTGTCAAAAAAGGTAACAAAGCAAGCAGCAATGTTTTTCAGCTTTTCTTTAACCCATTATATATATTTTTAGCAAGATATTTAAAAAATGTACTTCTTCATACTAATCGAATTTGAATTATTTTAAGTGTCAGTGAGAGCTGCTAGACTGTTATGTAAAATATGTAGTTTTTGCTTCTGGGGGTCTCGCAAAATAGCTATTCTCACAAGGAAAGCAAAGGGAGACTTTTCCCCAGGTCTGCCAATGGGGCTGTTCTGGTGCATTTCATTGTGCGCTCTGTTTCTTTTCAAATACCCCGCAGGCCTTTGGCCAGTCCTTCTCCATCCACCGTAAAGTTGCTGAGGATGGAGAGACCCGGGAGGAGACGCTTCTGCAGGAGTCCGCCTCGAAGGAAGCCTACTACCTGGGGAAGATCTTGGAGATGCAGAACGAACTGAAGCAGAGCCGGGCTGTGGTCACTAACGTGCAGGCAGAAAATGAGAGGCTCACGGCCGTCGTGCAGGACCTGAAGGAGGTAAATACCCCGCGAGAGATTTGTGGGAGAGAGAAACAAGATCAAGTTCTGTCAAGGAGAGAGGAATAAACCTGTCTCTTTAATCAGAGGAGCTATATTAAGCAAGAAGCACGTAATAACTGACGCTAGCATTTTTTCGGCTTTTTTAGTGAAATGACAGCTTGTTCTGAGATGAACTTTTCTCAGTGTTAATTGAGAATTGAAACCTTTATTTATTATCTGGGAATGGGGCTTACTGTTTCTGTAAAGGTGTTTTAAAAATATAGTGACCGCAGCACTTCTTCCCCCTTTCCCTGTTTGAATACATTGTGGAGAAGAAGGGCTGGCTGTGATGCTGTGGGTCCACACTGATCCAAAATGACAGTAGTGTTAGCTCAAGACTCTTCACTCTTGGGAAGGAGACCTTGGAAGAGTGTTCTGAGGGGTCATAGAGTCTGGCAATGGAGAACTGTAAACTGTTTTTCCGGGTGTAGACAAAGCAGCCAGCCAGTTCCTCCCGATGTGAATTAGAGGTGAGAGCCTTCCTTCCCCCGTCCCCGGGCCTCTGCGGGACTCACTGCTTCTCTTCAGCCTCCCCATGGCTGCAGCGCGTGCCAATGAAAGTGGGGACACGGACAGCCAAAAGCAGCTTTGCCCACCAAACCTTTTTAAGGGCATTTTTGGAAACTTCATAATGAGTTGTACACTCTAGTTTTTTTTATATGAAAGCTGCAGAAGAGATGCTGATGTCATCTCATTCCTACACCAGTGCAGCCAGAGTGACCAACAGGTCCCAGGTCCATGACTGAGTGGGCTTAGTGATTAAGCGTTTTGTGATAGAAAAAGGTGGGATGAAAAAATTGCTCAATATTGTGAAATATAACAGAAGTTACCCACTGATGCCTTTCTTAAAATTAGTGACACATTGCAAATAGGGTTTCATTATTTTGAGATATAAGTTGTCCAAAATTTATTGAAATTTAATCAATAATTCACATTGACACATTCCATGTTACAGTGAACTAAATGTATATCTACAATAAGGTTGGTGCTGTACCTAGTTCACTGTCACGGACATGCCCAAATATAGTAGTATGGCTTGCAGAGACTGAGAAAGGAGCCAACGAAGTACAAGTTTGTGTGTATTCTTAGTACTAAGTAATAATGAGAACAGGAGACAGTTTTCAGGAGGCCCTGCCTCTCTTCTCTCCACTGCAAACAATTGTTAAAGATCAAGCTGCTCTCCAGCTCTTTATCTGATGCATCTGTGTGTCCTGGGTTTGGGCTCTCACTTGCTTACCCTTTGTAAGTACCAGACTCTCTTCCTCTTAAGAAATTGTCATTCACCTTTTCAATCCCAGGCTTCCCTGTGAGCCAAGCATCTACTGCAGAAGTGGACGCAAGGCTGTGTAGTGACATAAGCCACCACCCTTGCTTACACAACAGCCACAGGGGGCAACCTCAGTGGCCATGAGCAGCGGGTTCATGTGGCAGGTAGGCAGACAGGACTTGACTTGGGCAACGTGAGGGCTAAGTGCACAAACGCACAGGTGATTTGTGGAGAACTGTGACCAGTGGGTCCAGATCCTCATAGCTGCACATCTCCATGGTCACAGCAGCTGCAGCTGAGGAAGGAACAGCGAAAGTTGAGGACAGGGCAGAGAATCCAGAGGTGTTTTTCTGTTGAGGCGAGACAGTGGTGATTGACAGAGCACCCTCACTTAGGTTCCCGGTGCTTGAGCACAGCTTCCAATGAGTAGATCTATAATAAGCAGCAGGAGTTGGTAATTAAGAATGAGGATATAAGTTAGAAATGAAGGGAGGCAGTAAAGAAAGAAAAATTTGAGGAGCCCTTCATTCAGATCAGTTCTGACATTTTCGGGAGCCTCGGAATCAGAGAACTCATCAAAACTCTAGTCCTGGGCCCTCATCCCTGATCTTCTGATCTCCTGAGTCAGTAGTTCTCAGAGGGACACATGGATTTTTATTCTTAACGAGTTCACAGTACCTGACGCTGTGGCTGCTGCTCTGGAGACCACACTTTAAGAACCACTAATTTAGACTTTGGGGCCCACCCAAAGCTGGGGAAGGCAGTATCGTAGGCTCACAATTCAAGGACTTGCTATAAGCACCATAATCTCCTGACTGAATCTCTTTGTGATAGCCCTTCAATATCTGTGCATTTTCAGTAGGTGATTTGCAGGAAGAGAACAACTTGTTACATCCAAATGGATGTATTTTTAAATCTAAAATAGCTCCAGGACATTTGGCTGATGAATGTCTTCATTCAGGTTTGTCAGGTAACGAAAGGGAAAAAAAGAGCAGGTTGTCCGTTTCTTGGTCTTCTCGGCGGGCCTATAGTATATTTCTTAATACCGTCTCTGCCGGGCTGAAAGCTAGTGGTTTTTGTTTCTGCTTTGGTTGTTGAAAAGCTCCAGGACTATGTTTAACTGTAAAAACTAACCTAGGTTTTTCATATAAATCTTATTTTGAAACATTTTCATCAGTCTTAGGGTATATATCTTTTTTAAAAAATATTTTATTTTTAGAGAGAGGGGAAGGGAGGGAGAAAAAGAAGGAGAAAATTATTGATGCACAAGAGAAACATCAATGCATTGCCTCTCGCACGCCCGCCACCAGGGACCCAGCCCAGGCATGTGCTCTGACCTGAACCAGGTCGCTGAATCATAAACCAGTGACCTTTCAGTTCACAGGCCGGCACTCAACCCACTGAACCACACCAGCCAGGGCTTATGGTGTAACTATCTTTAATGGCAAACTGCTTTAAATAATTTTTAAAGTATAGGGAGTATTTAAAAAAAATAACCCAAATCAAAGAACCAAATTAGAAGTGAATCCTCCAGGACCAGTGATAGAGGGGGAAAATCCCTGGGTTGTTGTGAGGTACACCATTTTGCTGAGAGCTTGAAGAGAGCAGGTAGATCCCTGTAGTGCCTAGGCAGATGAGTAGTAAACAAGCTCAAATTTTATTTTTCTATCTCAGAAATAGGTCTTCACATACTCAAAGAGAGCCTAAGTAGGCTTATTTGGACAATATTTATTGAACTCTTATTGGAACTAAATTAAACTAAAACAACATTGATGAAATCCCAAAATAGGATAGTAAAATTTCTACTACTACTGAATACTCTCAATGGTTAAATAAGTTAGAATTCACTGCAGTATTTACAGAGCATCCAGTGCAGTTAGGCCAGCATTCCTACCCAGAATTGCTGTTTGTATAAAGATGAGATGTCCCAGAAGATAGGCCGCTGTGGGTAGAATGCAGAAGGCTAGAGTTGCGAAGTGGAATACTGACCTTAGGAGAGATTGCGTCTGTTCTTGGAAGTACAAATAACTGACCATTTGCCTGCCCGCAGTGTGCCAGGCACTGCTCTGAATTCTTTACATGAATTAACTTGCTGAGTCCTTACAACAACACTATTGAGGGTTGTTGCTATTACTATGTCATCTCATTTTACTGGTGGGGCATGTGACTCACGGAGAGGTCCAGAACTTGTCCAACGTGCGTTAGTAATAAGTGACAATCCAAGATCTGAACTCAGAACACCTGGCAGTGATTGGACGCTCCTAGTCACGTCGCTGTAGTCGCCAAGAACACGTTCCCCTTTTCTGAATCTTGCCTCAAGCTCATGAAATTTCTGGCACAATATATGAAGCTTTAGTACAGTGGATAAATTTTCAACTTGTTAGTAATACTTTTATTATGATGTGGCCATTTTAAGAGCTGCTTAATCCATGTGACTTTTATTGTAGTTGAAGCTACATTTTCCCCATATTGAAATTGACAACCAAATTTCAAAAATACCAGTGGCTCAATTTCCAGAAATCTATTATTATGCCAACATTAGGAATATATCTGTTACACCTTAAGTAATCCACATTTATAAACTTTTACAGTGTGAATGTACCTCAGTGCATTACTTGGTTAAGATTAATAATTTTTTCTCCCAAAGTCCTGAATGGTCACCTACCCTTTCCTCAGACACTTACAGCACAATGGAGATGAACTGTGAGTCCTTGAAAGGAAGGACTTGTTTTGCCTGTCATTTATCTTTGTGTCCCCAGCATCGAGCACAGTGCCTGGTCAAAAGCAGACATTAAACAATAATGTTTGTTGAGATGAATTGAACTGGAAAAAAAACATGCTTTGGTAGCTAGCTACCGCTGGGTTTGAGTTTCAGCTGTGCCACTCACCAACTGTGATACTGACAGTTTACTTTTGTTTTCTAAGCTTCACTTTTCTTCTAACATGGAGATGTCCTATGTCCTGTGTTGAATGCCTGGGACAATGCAGCTGTTAAATTACTGTAATTTCCTGTCTTCCAGCTCCTTCCCAAGGCTGCCCTCTTGTTGCTTGGCAGCTCTAATTGTGAAACTGCTTGTTTTTGTTCAGTGAAAAGTCATCTCTGTGATTTTTACCAGCTGGCCTTATTTCTAGTGTCTGGATCTACAGAGAATACTTAAAAAAAAAAAATCCTCAAGTGAGGATCTGTTTATTGATTTGAGGGAGAGAGAGAAGGAGGGAAACGCTGGTTGCCTCCCATACGCGCTCTGACCGGGGATAAAAGCCACAACCTATGTATGGGCCCTGACTGGGGATCGAACCCACAACCTTTTGGTGTACAGGACAACACTCCAACCAACTGAGTCACTCGGCCAGGGCCAGAGAATACATTTTTTGAAAATTTCCTATTCCATTTGACAACTTTAGCCCATGCCCAACAGCTTCAAATATTTGGAAAGAGCTGTCTTGTCTTCTCTTTTTCAGGCTCAACACATCTAGATCCATCAGTACCTCCTCCTGTGACTTGTCTGCTGGGTGCCTCCGCATCCCGGTTATCGCCGTCTTAGACTGACATCAGTGTCTCTTACAAATGCATTTGCTCTTTTTTAAAAGCGCGATACTATTGACTGTCTTAATTCCTGTTTGGAATCCTTGAACGTTTGAAACGTTGGACCTAGGTTTTGAATTTCTCATCTTAGGGTTTTCATCTCTTTGGATTTTCAGCTTTGCAGTCGTGCATTCATTTGTTCCGCAGAGGTCTCCTCAGTGCTTGCTAAGTATGAGACAGATGCTTGGGAAACATCAACGAACAAAATCCAGTGAGGCGTGGTTGTTTTCAGTGTTAGGCCAACTGAATGTGTTTAGGGACTGTTTCCTTCTACTCTTCAGTGTCGTGGAAATGGAAAGGGAGCTGTGTTTTACACAACACGCACCGTAGACTGAATGTTGTGTGCCCTGAACATTTTTATGTTGGAACCTAATCCCCGATGTGACAGTATTAGGAGGTGGGACCTTTGGGAGACGATTAGGTCATGAGAGTAGAGCCCTCCCGAATGGGGCAGTAGTGATCTTGTTAAAGACATCTGAGCGAACCCCCTTCCCCACGTGAGGACACAGAAGGTGGACATCTATGAACCGGGAAGCGGGCCCTCACCTGACACACAGCCTGTCGGCACTTGATCTTGGACTTCCCAGCCTCCAGAGCTGTGGAAAATAAATGCCTGTTGTTTAAGCCGTCCAGCTTATGGTATTTTGTTATGGTGGTCCAAATGGACTAAGACAATATGTAATATTTTGTACAATAATATCACACTTGTCTTAGTCTCTCGTTAAACCTACACATAGGGGAACCTACTGTGACTGAGTAAATCAAAAACATAATTTAAACAGCAATTAGATGCCATGGACCTCAGCCACCAGCACATATTCACTTGGTTCTGTAGGGAGCTTCTCAGTCAGCCTTTAAAAATCGATTTGCTTCTATTGTATCGATAGGTGGTTTGGTAATGGTGTGGAATTGTAAATCAGAGAGGATGAGTTTAGTTCTAACTGGAACATTTTAACAGTTGTGTGATTCAAATTGTTTTCCATATAAACATTATAATAATACCTATTCTACTCCCTGTGATTTTTATGGAGATAAAATATTTTTCATGAAAGTGCTTTATAAGGAATAGAGGACTCTGTAAGTGTTAGTTATTATTTCAGAGTTTGGTAGTCAGACTTATTCACACACAGCAAGATGAAAGCAATAAATTAGAAAGACAAATTCAAATAGAGGGAGAAGGCCCAGCACCTTCTGACAGTAGCAAAAAGAGCGGCTGACATCCTGGCACCAAATGAATCCACAGCACACACTGAAAGGCCAGTAGGTTGAGAGAGGAGAGCCATCTGGGTGATCTTACTATCAGTGTAAACAGCCTTCCATACCTGGCTGGTTCTCGAAAGGGTCACTGCATTATTACTCAGTACAGTATGGAATGTGCTTACTGATGACCTGCATCATGGGGAAGGATTAAACTATTTAATTAATGCATCCAATAAATAACAGAGCTTTTCTTACAGTCTCTAATGTTTGGGCCTGATAACTGGTCGCTGGGACTGTGTTCACCCACAGCTGAGTGAAACGGGCACTCCAGTTGAGGGACCATGTCAGCCTCCTGTGAAGGCATGGCTGGGGCAGGGCTGGACGCCACGTCCCTGTTTCAGTCCTCTCTCTGTACTTGCTGGGAATGGACCTCACACCCCTCTGGAGCGATGCAAAGCACCAAACAGTAAAGAATTATCACTGTATTTAATTGGTCTAAATAACTAACAGTAATATCATAGCTAACATTTATGATAGTTTACCACACACACTTTACATTCATTATCTCTCTTGACTTTCTTTTAAAAATTTATAAAGCATGTGTGTACTGTCTCTCTCCCCCCTTTACAGCTGAGACAAAAAGAGGCTAAACAGCTTATCCAACAAGTGGTCCAGCTGGTGTCCTACGTCAGGCAGCCTGACTCTGGAGTCCCTGCTCTTAACCATGTTCGTGCCTGCTGATTGGCTTTTCGATTCCACCAGTGAGAGCTGCTTTCTTTTCATTGAAAGTCCTTTCTAACATTTGCTGACTCTACTGCAAACGAATATCCCTATTAACATCGTCAAGAATCTGAAAGCAAAGTTTAACAATATACAGGCAATGTGCCTTTGGCAAATATAGTTACATAAATAGGTTTATTTTTAAGATTAGTTTCATTAATTGTAGGCTGAGGGGATTTTTTTGTTTATACTTCTGTGAATTGAACACATACAACCACTGCCACAATCAGGATGCAGAATAGTTTAATGACCCCCCCAAACTTCCCCTGTGTTATTCTATTGCTTTGTAGTCATACCCTTTCCCCTAAACCTCAGGTAACCAATCATCTGGCCTCTATCACTACAGTTTTGTCTCTTCAAGAATATTATGTAAATAGAATTATACAGTATGTACCCTTTGGAGTTTGGGTCCTTTCTCTCAGCATTAATGCCTCTGAGATTTCATCTAGGTTATCAATAGTTTGTTCCTTCCTATTGCCGAATAACATTTCCCTGTGTGGGTTCACAACAATGTTCCTTTTAAAAACCTGTTGAAGAACATTTAGGTTGTTTTCAGATTTTGTCAATTACAAGTAGAGTTCCTATATATGTTCATGTATATTAATATTTCTGTGTGAACAGAGTTTTCGTTTTTCTAGGGAGAATAACTGGAAGGGTGGGCATCCAGAGACAGGTGGTAAGTGTACATTAATGTGGCCAGAGTGGCTGTGCCGTTCCGTAGTTCCCCTGGCAATGTGTGTGAGTTCCTGTTTCTTTTCATTTTTCCAGCACTTGATATAATCAGTTTTTTTTTTTAAATTTTAGCCATTCTTATAGATGTGTACTGGTAATCACATTGTGGCTTTAGTTTGCATTTCCCTAATGGCTAATAGTATTGAACATCTTTTCATATGCTTATTTGCTTTTCATATATTCTTCTTGGTAAAGTTTCTGTTCTAGGCCATTTTTTAATTGTCTTGTTTCTTAGGTACATTTTGGGAATTCTTTATATATGCTGTATTCAAGATTTTGGTTTGGATATGTGATTTGCAAGTATTTTCTCTCAGCTTGACTTTTGATTTCTTTTTAAATTAAGTTTTATTTTTCAAGTACAGTTTACATTCAATGTTATTTTGTACTGGTTTCAGGGGTACAGCATAGTGGTTAGGCACTTCCATACTTTACAAAGTGTTCCCCCTGACATTTCCCCTGCCCACCTGGCACCATGCAGTTATTACAGTGTTAGTGGCTGTGTTCCCTGTGCTGTATTTTACATTCCCGTGATTATTTTGCAACTGCCAATTTGTACTTCTTACTCGGTTAACCTTTTTCACCCAGCCCCCCAACCCCTCTCCTCTGTGGCATTCATCAGTCTATTTCATCAGTCTATTCTCTGTACCTGTGAGTCTCTTTCTGTTTTGTTTGTTTGTTTTGTTCTTCAGACACTACATACGTGTGAATATGACAGTTACATCAACTTCCTTTGGAATAGCCAGTTGTTAAACTAGTGCCAGATGAAGAATTAAATGGGAAATGGCAGGGAAGGTCAAGCTGAAGTTAGAGATCGTGAGAGAGCATTCATTGCTCCAGGCATACTGCAGAAATGGCAACTCTGGACCCGACACTGGTAAAATAGAAAACCTTGCCGTGACTGGTGTGGTTCAGTTGGTTCAGCATTGTCCTACAAAGCGAAAGGTCGCAGTTTTTGATTCATAGTCAGGGCACATGCCTGGGTTGTGGGTTGCGTCCCTGGTCCCAACCGCCTTTGAGAGGCAGCCAATCTACGTTTCTCTCTCACATCGATGTTTCTCTCCCTCTCTTTCTCCTTCCCTTATCCTCTCTCTAAAAGTAAATATTTCAATAGATAAAAAAAAATATTTTAGGAAAAAAAGTGGTTTTAGAGTAATCTTGTATAGTCTCTTTACTTTTCTTAAGGGTAATTAAGGTTTTATCAGTTATCATTTATCATTAAAATAATAAACAATGAAAGGCAGCCTACCTTTTAAAATATAGAACATTAGCGTATATTTGGGTTTCTTTTCCATTCCTTCCCTTCTTTCCCTCATCCCTCCCCTTCCCTTCTCTCCCTCCCTTCCTTCCCTTTACCATCTTGTGAATAGGATCAAACCATTTTTTTACATCTTGGAATATAAGAATAAAGAACTGTGCACAGTCCATTTTATACATATTGATTCTTGGACTAAAATTAGCTTGATTCAGTTCCAGGCTTTTTTCCCATCCAAGCTCAGGTTTTGCTCCCCGTGCGGACTGGGTAGAAGGAATAGTAATGCACACTCAGCAGTTCAGCTGGAATGCTTTGTGGACAATTTTGATGTTCTTTTTTTACGTCTTGACCTCTATTTCCAAAGAACATTCTGGTTGGCAGATCTAGCCTGATTAAGATTTTGTTCAGGCATTCAATTCTCCTCAGGGAATTTATAACTTAATCTAATAATCAAGATACCTCAGTCTACTCAGAACGTAATTTCT
>VMDR010013981.1:0-24196 GCA_007922815.1 Macrotus californicus | reverse complement strand
CTTACCTTTTAGGAAGATGACAACCATGAATAGTGAAAATGAAAAGGAAAATAAAAGCAAATAAATGGATACCCAAAGGGTGGACATTATATCAAAATCTATAGAAAAATAAAATTTCACCTATAGCTATGAGAGGCCTCAAATTTATTTTCAAATTGTTCTCTTTCTAGGAAATATTTTATAAGCTTTTAAAAATGATCACTATAAAATTTTTATTAATACATTTTTTGTTTCCTTTGTATCTTTAAATAAAAACAGTCTGTGTGCTGGTGTGTAATAAATCAGACCTTAAATTTGCTTGTGAAACTTATCTTCCTCTTCCACAACAGATGTGTAATTAATGCCTGTTCTTATTGCCACCTTGCTCTGTTCTTTGGTTTCCCAAGTGCCTACCTAGTCCACAACCCCTCTCAGAAAACAGTACTCATGACAAGAGCTTATATACAACATATTTTGCGTAGCTTATATAGAACATATTTTGTGTCAAGCACTCTCCTATGTAACATACATCTCATTTAATCCTCACCACCACCATACGAATAGGTACTACTATTATTCCCACTTTACAGATGAAGAAAGTGGGAAGGCCCAGAGAGCCTGAGCAACTTGCCCAGAGTCATACAAACGGCAGAGGTAGGACTTGAACCGGGACGTGTGGATCTCTGAGCCTGCTAAGCTGGTCCTGTCACCAGCCTATTTATTTTGGCTCTGACCAGCCATTTTCAATTTTACTTGTTTGCATTTATTTTCATTTTCAAAAATGTCTTGACAATTCATATCCCAATCCTCTGAAAACATTTCTTTGACCAAATAAATGTACAAAGTATAATTTTATAATAATGTTGCTGAGATGTTTCTCTCCCTGAATTTGATATATGGTTTCTTTTATTTCTTTTCAAATGAAAACCTGATTCTATTGTAAGTTAGCATGGACATTTCTTTAAAAATACATTATTCTTAAGTAAAAATGGTAATAATACAACTATATCATGTAATATATTATATGGGTTGAGCTTTTCTGACATTTGTTCTCCTATTTTCAAAAACCATCAAAAAGGATTTGCTTTTAAAAAATCATGATGACTAAAATTTATGATCATGAGGAAATATGACATGAGACCTTTACCAGGTCAATGGTAGATATTTAATTTGAATTTTATTTTCCAAAGCATATGTTAAAAAGACATTTAGAATGTTTTAAATTCAAATATTACTAATTTTAAAAAATGTGTGCCTTTGAACATAATTCCTCCAGCCTTCAGCCTTAGGGAAGTGCATCCCTTGACCAGTATTAAATAGCAAATGACCACCACTCGCCCCATTGCCAGCAGACGCTCTTTCACTTCCTGTGTCACCTTCACCTTATTTCAGTGCCCCCTGAATTCTAACAGCAGAGAACTCTGCCCACAGATATCACATCGTATCATTTCTTTTATTCTTGAAGTTTTCCTCACTCTTCAAGATCCTGACCCATCTCATGATTTTTTAAGCTTCATTTGTTTCAATCCTCATTCAATATGTGCATTTGAAATAGTCGCTGTAATCTTTGATTCTTTTATGCGAAATAATGTGTGTTTTTGCATTCACTCCCTGATGTCAATTGGCATGCCACAAATGTGTGTAAAGTATAAAAATGTGACCAGCTTCTAGGATGATAATGAAGTCTGTCACCCTTACTTCCATCATTTTCCAAAACAGCTGTGAGGGGTAAAATGTGAAAGGGAATGTTCCTTGTCTTTTAAAGACAGCTCTCAGTGTCCCCACTTCTCAATGGAAGACCTTCTTTCCATCATCTGCTCTTTTCCTTCTCACTTCTTACGCCCCATTTTGTCTATATTTTTTCTCTCTCTCAATTAGGAATTTAACATTTTATTTCAGCAATGATTTTATCAAAACACTTTGCGTAAAGTGTTTTGCCTGATTTATTAAGGGGATAAAATAAGAAAAATAATGTATATATCTCTCAATAATTTATATATACAATAACTTGTGTGTGTGTATCTTTCATTCCCAGTCTGAATCTACCTCCTTCCTAACCAAAATTATTTCTAACAGGTGGATAATTTAAGTAGTACAAATCATCTAAGTCAGTGGACATGTGGAAGGTGTTAACATGTGGCTTAAAGAGCTATAAAGACATTTGAAACAAATGCCTAATCCAAAAAGTACCAGTTTGGCACCTCTCTGGCAGAGTAAACTTCCTCAAGCCACAGTGAGATTATAAACAGTATGAGCTTTGAAAAGTTGACGTAGGTGGAACCATTCTGACATAGAGCCACAGCGGCCGTTCCAGAGGAACTACTTACACGTCTTGCTCCTTGAATCTTTGGAATACGTGAACTGGGTAAAATAACCTTTGGACGGAGCCAAACCAACGTTCTTAGAAACATGTTTGTAAAATTAAGAGGAAAGTGGACTTCCTGACCACAAGAACTGTTCATTATGGACATTCTTTCTGAAGACAGAATCAGTAACCAGGCACATATCACTAAATAGTAACTTAGTTTGTTAACACCAATAGAAATTCCCTTCTTCTATTCATATAATTATTTTCCTTATTTTTTTCATTAAAAAAATTCTGCCCTTCACCCTGTAATGGTTTGAATCTATGCTCCCAGATTGCAGTTCTTTGATCTTGAATAAATGCTTGTTGCCTCTCACTTTGACTTTTTATTTTTAGGTTAGCAGAACAAAACCCCACATGGGGTCTTTGTGAGAAACATTTCTTAATATATTAAATGTTGTACTGAAAATTAAAACAATAAATCATCCCATGACAGAAAACCATGTAAAATGGGAACTTTCAAGTTCTGACAATGAACTGAGCATCGCTCGGCCTCTCAACCAGAGACTTAACAAAATTATCCTACTGTTCATCTATGAAACAAGCCAACATCTTGGTAAACGTTTTCATTGGTTAAAAGCAATTAATTTGATAGCCTTTCTTTATGGCCTCAGTCCCAGCCCAGAGAAAAACATGCCATTGAACTCACTGGAATTGAATTTCCTTACAGCTCTATTACAAGAGCTTCACTATACCTTATAATTGCAGTATTATCGGAGACTTTTGATGTACACATGCAAAAAGTATAAATGGAAACTGCAATAGCTTCTTGAAAGTCAAAGCATATTCCTAATTACTGACCAGGTCCCAAACAGATTCCTCCCCTCATTCCTGCTTCCTTCACTTCCTTCACTTCACTTCCTTCACTTTCTTCCTGTCTTCCTGTCTTCCTCCCCTCCAAGTTCCCTCTCTACCTTTCTTTTTCCCTTCACCCTTCCTTTCTGTCTTCCTTTTCTTAGAGGTAACATTGAATAATGGATGAAACACAGGACCTTGGAGTTAAGAGATGCATTTATAGACTGTGAGATTTTGGTGAATTATCTTCTTTAAGTCTGAACTTCCTCATCCATAGCAGAGAGCTAATATTGCTGACATCACAGAATTACTAGTAGGATTAAATTAGACAGTGGTTGTGAAGAACTTTCATATGTCAAAAACTCGATACACTTAAGCCAGTATTTGAATATATAATTTCTTCTTTGTTTTATCCTTCCCTTTCTTCTTTTCCCTGTCTTAAATACTGCATGTAAGGCACCTTGCTAGGTTCTGTGGAGAGAACAGAAACGGATGCTGTTTCTTCATCCAATTAGCTCACAACCTACCGGGAGATGTAAGACAACAGGAAATATGGTTAAATGAGGCAAAATGAAAGGCTCCAAGATTATAAGACAATTACAGATGAGGACCCACTGGAAAGAAAGTTCTATAGAGACTGACAAGGAAATCAAGAAGAGCCATCTCTTTACTTTTTCTCTCCCTTAATAATATTAGATGACAATTAATAAGTATGTGCTGAATAGCACATCGGTGCCGAGCAACTCTCAGCCAGCAGGCCAGTTAAAGCTTTTATTTGGAATTTCCTTAGTTTTATGACCCAGTTTCACAACTGGTCTTCCTCAAAAGGAATTGTTTTTATTACTTGGGCTTTCTAAATGTGTTGGATAAAGAGTTGGTGACTTCATCTGAACCCAACTTAATAATAGTAGAATCTCTCAGAAAATGCAAAGTAACACCATGATGAGCTATCACCTCACCCCTGTCAGAATGACCATATCATTAATAAATCAACAAACAACAAGTGTTGACAAGGTTGTGGAAAAAAAGGAACCCACACGCCCCATTAGTGGGAAGGCAAATTGGTGCAGCCACTCTGGAAAACAGTATGAAGACACCTAAAAAAATTAAAAATGGATCTGTCTTTCAGCAATCCCACCTCTTGGAATATATCTGAAGAAACACAAGACACTAATTCAAAAGAATATTTTCATCCCTATGTTCATTGCAGCATTATTTATAATTGCAAAGATATGGCAGCCCGAGTGTCTATCAATCGATGATGAGTGGATAAAACAACTGTGGGACATTTACACAATGGAATACTACTTGGCCATAAAAAAAAGAAAATTTTACCCATTGTAACAGTATGGATGGACCTGGAGAACATTATGCTAAGTGAAACAGTCAGGGAAAGACAAATACCATATGATTTCACTCATAAGTGGAATCTAATGAACAAACTGAACTAGCAAGCACAACAGAGACAGACTCATAGATGGAGAGCAGATGGTGGCTAGTGGGGAGGATCAATTGGGGGGTGGAGGGACTGAGCAAAAAGGAAAAAGGGCTCATGGACAGGAACACAGTGTGGTGATTGCTGGGGGTAAGGGGAGATAAGAGGACTAAATAGTAATGGAATAAATCCAATAAAGATTAAATCAAAATAAATCATTAAATTTAAATAAATAAATAAATAAATAGAAATATCTCCCTCCTTAAAATAGCAAGAAGAGAGAAGGCTCTAAGTCCTCCTGTTTATTTATTTTACTCAAGCTGTATGTTCTCTCACAGTACTATTCAAAACCCAAAATGAATGAATCTTTGCTTATATAGAAGCTCTTTCCTTATGATTTGTTTAAAACCGACTTGAGTCGGTAGCAAAATTCATGGCTGTCTCTTACGCTATGCCCAAAGTGCACACATTAGCCTCTCTTTATATTATTGTCCATTGTCACTTAGTGCAGTCAAAGTAGTCAAGAAGAAAATAAAATTTTCATTAAGCCTCTAAAAATCCAAAAGGGACAATTTATAGTCCGTGAGGTTTGAGCTTGGAGATACTGAGTACAATGTAAAGGTCTTAGCCTAAGAGTCCTAACACCAGATGTTCTTTTGTCTCTTAATAGTTGTTGATCTTGGGCAATTTCATTTATCCTGCCAATCTTCACATACTAATTGAGAGTTTACAATGAACTGGGCATTTTCTAAGAAACATCGATGTTTGCCTAGTATCTCCTATGCTCAGTTTACAAATCTGTTACTATCACGTTACTAATCTATTCAAATGGATTCAGAATACAGGTTCTACCTGAAATGACCCTGCTTGCTTCCAGGAATAGGTCTGTGGAAGCTGAAGTTTATGTCATATTTAGTACAGAATTATGATTTATGAATACAATAATGGGGGGTGATAACAAGTCCATTATGAAAGCAATCCCCTACTTAATTTGCTTCCATGTTAATGTAAAATTATTTAAATAGCAATGATTTAGAGTTCTCATAGTGAGAGTAGCATTGGATCCATATATAGAATCTAACCTTATAATTGAAAGTATTTTGTAATTGACTTAACAAGGGCAGAATTTCTCCCAATGGTGCATATCATCATCAAAACACTGACAAAAGCCTTGTAATAAAATAATGATTGGTAGAGCTAGAAAAAAATAGGGAAAACCTGAGGAAAGAGGGAGGGTTTGTACTTTATGTCAGCCCACGAATACAAGAATAGGTACAATAAAGAAATGCAATTGTCGTGGAACTCCTGATAACTCACTGCAGGCTAGTCCTGGGTTTCAGAAGGCAATTTATGCATTCCAAATTGATGCAATGGTGATTATTTAAACTATGAAAGCATTAACCTAGAGCCTCTTTATACAGCCAGCTTCCTAGGGCATTTCAAATAAAGTTTGACTTACACCTGACTTTTCAGAGGATATAAAATGAAATAAACCTCTGGTTAATTTAGTCTCTACAATTCTTTTGGAAAAGATTCATGTTTTTAGATATACTCAAGGAGAAGCTCATTATTGACCTTGAAGAGGCTACCACAGAATTTCATCAGTGTTTTGTCTGCCTCATCACAGAGGGAGGGGGCATACAGTGGCAGTAATGGGTAGAAGTAACACATGGCCTTACCTTCAGTGTTTTATACACAAGGGGTGTGCCTAAGTTCTGGAAAGGAGCACCCCTGTTCCCTTTCAACTTGCAAGACTAGATAGGAGGCTTCCTGGCAAGTCAGTTATGAAGTTTCTGATCTACTCAGAAGAGAACTTAAAAAAAAAAATAACCATATCAGCTGAATTAGCATGAAAGAGGCAGGTGAGAATGACAGCAAACTGGCCTAATCTCATAAACAGAAATATGCTCAAAAGGGCTTAGAATCTCAACATTTGAATCTAGGGTGAAGAGCTCATTTAATGTTACATAATGCTAATAATTTTCAAACTATCCACCTGCTATTATAATAGCCATAGAATAACTGCAGAATAACATCTGAGGTGAAAATGGTTAGGGGAAAACCTGGACAGACCAAGTGCCAGGGTGAGGTTTGTATATCCATGACCTAGAAAACGGGATAGCCGCATCACATACTGGAGTCTTCACGGTCAAGGAGAGGTATCTGAGTTCCACTGAAGACATGCAGTTTTCTCTGATGACTACCACTAGATAATGATTTAAATTAGCAATGACTAATAGCAATGACTAATGTCAATTGTAACCATTTAGCATAATTTCTTACGTCAATTTATATTTATTCAAATTAGAATAAAAATAGCTTTAGAAAGGAGCAAGTTTTATTCAAAAATTGTCTGAGAAAAATATCTACCTTGCTCAACATCTTGGACATTTCCAGTAAAATGTCATTGTTAGAATGTTCAGAAGATAAAAATCTGTCATGAAATTAATCACCAGGAGGAGCCTGCAAACATTTTCTCCTAGATTTTCAGGAACCATCAGATAGTAAAAGATGCAGAAACCCATAACAAAGCTACAGGACAAATTACAACTGTACTGAAAGAGGTAAACAGTAACCCAGGCCGTCCTCACTAGTCCGTTAGCAATTAGATCTAAATAAGTGTTGCAATGGTCATCCAAGGGAAAAACAGATCAATCTCCCCCTTTGATCTGGAGCAATTAAATTAGACAGGCTTCTCAAAATTGGTGGGGCTATTTTGGACCTTGAGAAATAGAAAAGCTGCTGATAGAGATGTAGAGAGGTGGGTAACCCAGGTTGGAGAAACAGATTGAATATAAAAGCTGTATCATGCGGACTAAATAATGCAAACTGCTGAAACACAAACTGCCCCAATGCATCAGCACACTGACTTGTCGGTCAGTCACGTGCCGTGTGTAAGCCTTCCTGCAGGCAAGCTCCTGCACTCCATTTTGGAGTTACGCATTTACAGCGGAGATACATCACTTAGAGAAAGAGAGAAGAGGAGGCACGGCAGCTTCCACTTCCTTCATCTGGAAGTGACCCGTGTCACTTTGCTCAGAGCACATCCACCAAAACTAGTCATTGGGCTCCTCAGGGAGGGGTAAATGCCAGGCAGGCACCTGAGTATCTGAGGAGAAACTGCTATCACAACAAGTTGTAATTTCAAAAAATGTTTCTTGTTTCTAATAAGGGAGTAACAGCACAGAAAGCAGCATGAAAAGGCTGATTGAGTCAGAGTGTGTAGATCTTTTAATAACTAGCTGAAAATTTGATTTTATCTTTTAAGTAACAAAAAGTAATTAAAGATTATTATAATGCAGAAGGCATCATAAATGAGGAGAGTGTGAATGGAGGTAAAGCCTCATATACGAGGATATAAAAGGGAAGAACAAACAAGGTGATAGAAACAACTGCCTCTATTTTTTTCCTCAAGACTGAAATTGTACGTTTGCTGTAGTCCTGCAGCCCTTTACAGCAAACATGGATGTGTGTGTGTGTGTGTGTGTGTGTGTGTGTGTGTGTGTATCACTCAATAAATACACATTGAGAACAAAATGCATGCCAGACATTGTTAGGCTCCAGGGAAACACCAGTGTACAAAGGAAACAAAATCTCTGCCCTGTGGCAGTGGGAAATTTTCTAAATTTTTACATTCCATAAGCATTGGAATGACAAAGATATTGCACTCATATGTGCACGCTTCTATAATGAGCAAATTGCCTGAATACCTAATTTACATCAAACAACCTTCTCTATTAGAGGCAGTGTATGCATTTTGAAACAAAGATTATTAAAAAGATCAGTAATCTTTGAAACAAATACTATTGAGTAGGTGTCAAAAAATAGTCTCTTCTTCCCCTAAAACCATGATCTAAAGTATTAAGTTTTAATAAAGCCAATCCGATAAAGGCCATAGGAACAAATTTATAATCTTATGACATAAGTTTAGTTTCTTTTATGTTTAAATAATCTTTTATTTTTCCATTATAGTTGACACAGAATATTACATTAGTTTCAGGCATACAACATAGTGATTCGACATTTATATAACTTTCGAAGTGCTCACCTGGATAAGTCTAGTACCTGTCTGACACTATACATAGTTATTACATTATTCATTATATTCCCTATGCTGAGCTTGACATCCCCATAACTGTTTTTATAAGTGGCAATTTGCACATCTTAATCCCTTCACCTTTTTCATCCATCCCCTGAAACCCCCTCCCATCTGGCAACTATCAAAATGTTCCCTGTATCTATGAGTTTGCTTCTGTTTTATTTGTTCCTTTACTTTGCTTTTTAGATTCCACATATAAGTGAAATCGTATGGTATCTGTCTCTCTGACTGACTTATTTCACTTAGCATAATACCCTCAAGGTCCATCCATGTTGTGGAAGTGGCAAAATCTCATTCTTTCTTAGGGCTGAGTAATATTCCATTGTATATATGAAGCATCTTTTTTATCCTTTCTTCTATCAATGGACACTTAGGTTGCTTCTATATCTTAGCTATTGTAAATAATGCTGCAACATACATAGGCATGCATATGTCTTTTCAAATTACTCTTTCGGGTTTCTACAGACAAATACCCAGAAGAGGAATTGCTGGGCCCTTCTGTGTTTCCTGTTACAGCCTTTGTTTTAAAGACTGTTTTGTCTGATACAAGCATTGCTACCCCAGCTTTTTCATGCAGATAGAAACAAAATAGGTTTATTTTCTTGCTACAACAAAGGAAAGCACTTCAAAGCAGCTGTGTAATAACTCATCAAACAAAGGAAGAGGCAGATTTATTGTAGGATTCATGGAAAGGGTGAAGTTTAGGTAAAATTTAAATGAAACAGAATTTTTATTTGCTCAAAATGAAGCAAGGACTTGAAGTAAAAAGGTTTTACATCCTGTCTAGACTGTAAAGCAGACTCAAGGTTCTGTTTCCTTGGAAACTACAAAGTTGAGATAAATTTTAAATGTTTTATTTAGAAACTCCTTATCTATAGCTCTGAACATGAATTAGTAATTCTGGTTGCCTCAAAGTGACTCAGATTCTCCGTGTAAAATGGACTGTTCCATTCTAACCGATATGGTTTTCAAACAGCAAAGTATCTGGGAGTCTTTGATTTTAGAAAACAAAATAATTTCTCAGCACTATGTCCTTCTCTTAATCAACAAAATCAATTACTATAGGATCATAATTTCCTCACTCTCCCCTCCTAAAAGACAGTGGGGAACTATAATCCCTACCCCCTTTCTCTACCCAGCATCTTCAATACTTATTGAATACCTGCTATCAACTAATTGTATACTATAAACAAGAAAAAAATACAGCAAAACCCCCAAACAAAAATGGGTCCTGCCTTCCTTCAAGAGGCATCCCCCAACTTCACATAAAAATGAGAAATGGATCATACTGCAGGGCACCCTTTAGATGAGATTGTTACCTGGAAGGGACCAGGCCGAGGCAGTTATGTTCCAGCACAGCGTGGAGTGTTCTTGACTTTCTGCAGGAAAGAACTCAAGACACGAATCCAGGGGATTTGGAGAACGTTTTTTAAAGCCTTGGACAGTGAGACAAAGGAAGGGTTTAGAAGAGAGGAAGCAGAGTCACAGGACAGGATGAAGCGTAGGAGGAGCTGCTTTAGTCCTTTGAACAGTTAGGCAAGAGGAGTGCCCTTGGAGCTTAAGAGAAAGAAAGCAAAAGTTCACGCCTGAGGCCCTGGCCAGGTCAGAGCTTCATCCACGTGCTAGAAGGTTGTAGGTTGAGTTCCTAGTCGGGGCGCATATGGAAGGCAAGTGAGAGATATTTCTCACATCTCTCTCTCTCAAAAAAAAAAAAAAAAAAAAAAAAACAATAAACATATCCTCACATAAGGATTAAAGAAAAAGTTCACGCCTGAGGAAAGGGAGGTGCAGGCATGTTCAAGGGAGAGCAAGCACTGAGTCGTTTGTCTTGAGGGTTTTTATTTGTTTTCTGCAGGCGGGGAATTTTAGGGAAGGTCTCAACTAGAATATTTCAGAACACTCATCAGCTTTCCAGGTGTGCCCTTTAATATGCCGATGAACCCAAATGAGCATATAGTAGTGTTTGGGATCCGTCTCCAGTCAGCTTCACCTCTATTTCGGAGCTGACTGGCTCTAATTGGGTTTTTTGTTATTTATTCCCCTGACTTCATCCGTTCCTGGGTTTGGCTGGCACTAATGGCACAAACTGGGTCTCTGTTATCTATCTCCCTAACTAGGGTGATTTAAGCTACTAGCTCTCTGGTGGGGGAGAAGAAATGTCAACCATCTGCTCCTGAGTGTCCTTTTTTAGGAAGGTTAAGGTCTTGTAATTTATTAGCTGGCTGTTGATTGCTTGGCCATTTGTTTAAATATCTGTCTCAGTTTCCCCATTCCACTGGCCAGGGAATTTCCCTAGCTTCTTACTAACCTGCCTCAAGATGATTTCTCCAAGTGTCTGTATCTTTTGCTCACCTGAGTGACAGAATTAAAAGAACACATGAATAATTTGTCAGTGTTGCTGCAAGCAAGGAGCCTAAAATCAGATGTGTTGGCTTTACACTGGCCCTCCTCTCTGTGGCCAGTGACAATGAAACTGAAGATACACGTGTGTGGAAAACAGCCTTGGCATTGGAGGAAGGGAGGCTATTTCTCAATCTTCCCATAGTTGGAAGGATATCTATCTTTGCCTTCATTTATCTAATTATTAATCATCTTTCAAGGCTTTCATATAGTCCCAGCTTCTCTGGTAATCCTTCCTTAACTACCAGATGCCACAATGATTTCTCGCATCTACAAGTTGCTTTTGTAGTTGAAATCAATACCAACCAGTATAAACTCACTGTCCCCTAATGGCTAATTATTAATGTTCTAAAGAAATCAGGTTTACTAATACATTCTGTGCAGTATAATTATTTTCCTGTGACTATGATACTGTATAAATCCTGGGCAATACTTAAAGTAGATCAGCTATAGCTGGTTTTCAACTTTGTATTCTAAGAAACTAGCTAAGTGAATTTGAATAAAAATCTTTTGAATAGATGGATGAGTAAGTAGAAATCATTCATTGCAGTTTGTGACAAATAACTTCATGCCCCTTTTGTCTGACTATATATATATATATAACTATATTTTATATATATTTTACTATTTTTAAAGGAGCAATACACAGCAGTTTATGTACCTGCAATCATTTGAAAGTCATTGATCCAAACTGAATGCTGGATTCCTGATATTTGAAGGGAAATTTAAATTTCACTCTACTCAGGAAGGGTAATGAAAGGTCTCTCTGAGAAAGTACAGCTAATGGGAGTGAATAAATGGCAAGATTGGGATAACTCAAACCATGGGAAAGGGAGTAGAAAGGAGATTTTTAGGGAGATATTTACTTCATATGAAAGGTTAACCAATGCAGCCTAACTTTTTAGGCTGAGATAATGGGGTGTAACAACTTGGGGTGATCTAAAGAGAAAAGGATGACATGGAGGTGAGGAAAACACTGGAGTGACAGGAGTGTTTTGTGGGAGGTGAAAAGTAATATGCACAATGGCCAAGCTTTCTGTTGCAGAACCTCAGGCGTGGCTATGAAAAATTAGCTTTCAGACGAGTACAAGTTGATTATGTCAATTAGTAAGGCAATTATTTTTAATGATAGAATCTATCCTTTCATTTTTTTGTACCATAGGCATGTAATATATAAGTGCTGACTGGTGGAAACTATGCTTCCACCTGATTGTCTTCATTGCCATTTTACCCTGAGTTTGGTATGAACCACACGGACTTGCTAAACAATAAATAAAAAGAGGGTACGCATTTCTGTCACCCTCAGATCAGCCACAGTCCCCTGAATAGCTGGGGGAGAGAAGAGCCCACCAGCGACCTTGTATCCAAGTCAACAGAAAAAAATAAGCTAAGTCCTATTAGATTCACCAGCTCCACAAATAAAATACATTGTGTGAATTGAACCCATACACAAGTAACACTAAACATAGACAAGCAGCCCTTCCCTTCCTCTCTAGTGTCTCTCTCTTCTGCTCACCCACACCACTGCTTCAGGTCCTGGTGCCCTAAAAATCACTTTTCCTGAGACTGTAATGTGCTTACTGTGACTGAAATCCCACAATACCCACAACTAAAAAAGTTAAGAGCCTCCAAAGATGGCTTCCACAGGCATTGCTTTAAACCTCTGCTTTTTATCTGTATTCTTCCTTGTAGGCTTAAGAGCCGTGTTTATGTGTCTCCCTCACTTTGATACCGCGTGTAATGCCTATCAAAGTGCCTTAGATATTAAGAACTGAATAAATGCTTACTGCATTTAATGAAGTAATGCCGGGAGATAAGACAATTTTCAAAGTCAGCAGACAACTCTTTTTACTATTTTCCAACGAACTTTCGCATGGGTCAGAAGTGGCTTAAAAACACCAAACTGAGGAATTCACTTACAGTCATATATTTACTAGGACCTATTTTCTGCAACCGATTTGCCCTAAATGTATTGTCCTGAAGTTACTGACCTTCTATTAAAACTTAAAAGCCCAAGGGAACAAATACTGAAAGTGAAAAAAGACTGTTTTATACTGTGGACAGAAAAAGGCCACGAGGGAGCCCAGCCTGAAAGCCTACAGCCTCTTTTGGAGCAGCTGAGAGAAGACAGGGATCAAACTGAGAACTACAGTGCTCCGGTCTGATGCGGGGTCAGGAAACAGAGTCAGACACCCAGAACAAAGAATGATAAACGTCAGACTCCAGCAGAGGGTCCTGCTGAAATTGAATGCCTGGACAAGTGAAGTTAGAAGTATGCTGTCCAGGATGTAGCAAGTGTAACTGATCCTCACTGATTCTTTCTTTTCTTTTTTTTTTTTTTTTTTTAATTACTTTATTGTTGTTCAATTACAATCCTCACTGATTCTTAACCAGAGATAATCAACCGAATTACTGGGGGAGTTTTTCAAATTAAATTAAAGATCCCTCCTACCACCATGGGGCAGATCAGAGTCTCTGGGGAGAAAGACCTAAGAGGTATATTTTGAAATGTTCTCTTTATAATTCAAAAACACTAGTTAACACATTTTCTTTACTCATACCCCCATATATACAACACTTTCAGTAAGAATTACTAAACAATGAAAATAAAAGGAAATATGATGTTTATCTTATAGTAGTTCGGTGTTGAGTTCTAGGGTGAGAATGTAGTTTCAGCCCCACCAAGTGGGGCTTGTGTAACCTAGAATAATATACTTAGACCCTTTCAAGTCCTGTTTCATTTCCTGTTGGATAGGGAAAATAATAGCACCTGATGATGTGACGACTAAACTAGATGATCCCTCCAAGCACCTGACACCATGCCTCTCATTGAAAGAAGCTCAATAATAGTGGCTATAAACATTGAGTTGGCCAAAATGTTCATTGAGTTTTTTTTCCGTAAAATAAAATATATTTTTTCATTTTCACCAATATTGATTTGGGTATTTTGAGTATGTCGGCTATCTCCTGCATGTTAGAACATTGACTGTTCTCAAATAAAGTCTCAGTTTGATCCCTATCAACTTCAGCTGGTCTACCCAACCATGGAGCATCACCCAACAAGAAATCTCCAGCACAATACTTTGCACACCACTGTTGATACACTTGATCAGCCACGGCACCTTCTTGCATACACCGCACAAATCTTTTTTGCGTTTCAGTTGCGTTTTTACCTTCCTTGAAATAATAAAGCATAATATGCCAAAAATGTTGCTTATTTCCTTTCATATTCAATATTAAAATAACTGCACAAAAGCTCACCAATTTTGATAAGCTTTTTTAAATGTATGCTCAGATGACAGCTGTCACAATACAATCTAACAAAATTGTTTCGAATGAAGTTAAAGACAACTAAACACTACTAGAGCCGTCTTATAGGGAAAAGAAGAACAAACTCTTTGGCCAACCCAATAGTAAGAGCAAAACAGGGTATAACCAAAAGCAATTTATTCAGGTAGCGCAGGGGTTTGTCCAGGGAAAGTCAACAGGTTACGTAAGGAAATGGAAGTGGTAGCAGCACAGCATCTCCAAGACACAGTCCCTTCAAAACAAATGAGCCAGAGCCACCAAGGAGCTATGTGAGGTGAAGGACAGTCCTGTGTTAACTGCTTTATCCCCTGTACTTATCATTAACACTCAAGAAGTATATTTTTAATAAATAAAGAACAAAATTACTCTTTAGCAAGCTGTATATTATGTCAGTAAAAGATCCTGACTTGAGCAATAATTACTAAGTACAGCAAAACTAAAAATCCGAGGTATCAACTTGTAAACAAAGTCAGAGGTCCCAATCACAAACTTTACAATGCCCAGGGTCCTTCTCCTTAGTCATGTTCAAATAGAAAGGTAGTAATCAGGTAGAGGTCACAGAAATTGCTGGTAATTACTGTTCAAATGTCAGAGAAAGTCTCTTCCATCTTTGTGTGGGTTTCCATCATAAAGACATCTCAGCAAACCACAGAAGTTCACCTGTACCCACTATTCAGCACCATGGCTCCCCACATTCCTTTCTGTACAAAAACTAATGATATTAAGATTTTTCTTTGTCTTAATAATATTAGTTGTTGTACAGAAAGGAATGTGCTTGTTGCTTGTACCTCTTCACCACTTGCTTTAGCAAACCATTTAAGCTGACGGAATTATTAAAATGATCATGAAAGATATTGATATATATATAAACAATAACAAGAAGAATATTTATAATATTCACATATTGAACATTGAAAGTTTTACAATGAGTCAGAAATATGTAAGTTGTCTTTCAATTTACAGATTTAAGAAAAATATTACAAATGAACACGCATGTTTTCATCTAAGGCTTGCATATACTAAAATAATGTCAGAATTTACATTCGATGTAACAAAACTGCTGAGACAGACAAGTGGAGCTTTATTTAGACCATCATTTAGAGTTCATTTTGAACTAGTCTGTGAAGGGCCAGTCTTATCTCCAGCGACAGCATCTTTCCCATGCCCTTTGCACAAGCGATTACACTTAGCTTTTTAACTAGGTGTTTATTATACATAAAGGTTGATTGAGCCCTCTGTGGGAACCTGAATTGTAGTAAAGCCCACTTCAACTGCTGTAATTAGAGTTATTTAGGGCTTCCTAGTTAAGGGAAGTGACAGTGATTTTTTTCCTAGATAAAACTTTTACAGAAGATTCTTATATTCAGTGCTTTTCAAGCAGACACAGGTTTCAAACAGTGATTATATTTTACAGTAGTTGGTCAATAAAACGTCATAATGGTTGTGGTCATTTTGCCAAACATTTTTGTTAATTTCTTATAACAGTAGCTGTAATGTTGACCCAGGACACTGGTGATGACTAAACTTAATTCAGACCTCCTTAAATTTAATTGTTGGAAGTAGGGCAAGGGGTACTAAAGTGAAAATAGCTGACAAGAACTCAAAACCCAATAGTGTTGGTGTTGCACCACACTCGTGCATTTAGAAATCAGGATCTGACAGGTGAAGGCATCACACTGACAATGTTTACAGCAACAAAATAAATATTCATATGATTGGTTCGACTATTCTCTTTTGAGTGGCAGGGGGCTGGGTGGAAGGGGGCAAAGAGGGAAATTGGGGACAAGTGTAATAGCATAAACAATAAAGTATTTTTTTTATTTTTAAGAAACAAAATAACCAAAATGAAATGTGAACTTAATTACTGACTGATCCTATCACAATGCGTACACACCATTTGCGGGCAATTGTGAAGTTCATCGTGGTGCTTCTTCAAGGGATTTGTTAAAGCCATCTTCCCACCATGGACAGCCCAAGTGCTGGGGAAACGAGCTTGGCCCAAGGCCATGGTGAGAAATTATCTGCGGTGCCATTTCATTTGCTGTGCTAGGACAATCTGATGCTATAAAACACCATGGAAATATTATACAAGTAATCACCACGATAATGGATAATACAGAAAGAGTGCTTTCTATGTGCCACTTTTCTAAAATATCTACATATGTTGACTTATTTAATTACTGCTTATTACTTATTTAATGACTTATTTAATAATTCTACAAGATATCCACTGTCATTTTGACTTACAGATGACAAGTTAGTCACAAGAGAAGATATGTACCATATTTTGTCATATATAATGCTCACTATTTTGCTCAAATTTTTTAGGAAAAAATAAGGATGCACATTATACATGGGCACTACTAATGCCAAATCTATATAAATGCTTCTAATTCTTCTATGTATGCTTATGTGTTAAAATTGTAACTCTAGAAAGCAGTAACAATCTCTGTATGCAAAATAATATCTTGGAATATGATAATCAGTTTTGTTTTTAAATATAATAAGTAAATAAATAAATAAATAAATAAATAAATAAATTGAATTAAAACAAAAGATTTTTTTCCAGAAAGTTTGGGCCAGAAACTTTCAGTATACGTGGGAGTACATTATGCATGGCAAAATATGGTAACTTGTTTGCATAGAATAATGTATTTACCAGAATTCCTCCTAGGACAAGTAGTCTTTTTTGGAAAGAACACTTTGATCAGCCACCTGGTGTAGGAAATGAGATTACCAATTCCCCCTGAACCAAATAAACACAAAGGATTTACTTAAAATAAGTAAATGAATGGTCACTACTTATCATCTCAAGAGGATGAGTCATGTTAACTGTGGGGCTCTGTGGAGTACGCAAATTTTGTTCCAAATCTAAACTGAGCAGAGCCACAGTATTCCCTTCACTCCACTTACAGAGAAGCCTTGGGTTTTGAGGGTGGAGGTGTTCCCACGGTCTATATTTACCTCCTGTTCAGAAATTCATCAGGCTTTGTCCCTTCTTTAAATTGAAAAATTGAGGCCAGATAAGAAGAAATGAAAATAAGAGAAAAAGATATTAATCTCCAATGTCAAATTTACTTTGTAAACTTCCCACTGATGGAGATACATCAAAAGAATTTGTCCAGCCCTGGCTGGTGTGGTTCAGTGGATTGAGCACTGGCCTGCAAAACAAAGGGTCACTGGTTCAATTCCCAGTCAGGGCACATGGCTGGGTTGCAGGCCAGGTCCCCAGTAGGGGGCACATGAGAGGCAACCACACATTGATGTTTCCTCTCTTTCTCCCTTCCTTCCCCTCTGTCTAAAAATAAATAAGTAAAATCTTTTAAAAAAAAAAAGAAATTGTCCAATCTGAAAAACAAAGTAAAAATGTCTGAATAAAATTGAACAACTGTGTCCCAGAAAACTGTGAGACAAATTCAGATATATCGACATACATGTAATAATGGTCATAGAATGAAGGAAGAAAAATAAAACAAATTGTTTAAAGAAATAACGGTTGAAAATTTCCTAGATTTTATGAAAAAAAATTATAGAGATGCAAAAATTACAAGGAACCCAAATAAGATAAACATAAAGAGATATACATCTAAAAATATCACAGTCAAACCACTGAAGGCAAGAGAAAAAAATCTTCAAAGCAGCAAGAGAACAGTGGCTCGTGAGATACCAGGGCACAACAATGTGATTAATGGCTGACTTCTCATCAGAGACAATGGAGACTAGAAGACAGAGGAATGGCACTTTCAAAGTGCTGGAGAAAAAAAACAATCTGTCAACAAAGCAAAACTATCCTTCAAAAATGAAGGTGAAACAAAGACAGTCACAAATTAATAAAAACTGAGATAATTCATTTCCAGCAGACCTGCCTTACAAGAACTACAAAGGAAGTCTTTCAGGCTTAAAGAAAATGACACCAAAGATTAACCTGAATCCACAGGAAGAAATGAAGGGCAGAAGAAATGAAAAATATGTGAGTAAACATAAATGACTATATGTCACGGACTGACCATGTTCCACCTCCCAAATTCACGTGTTGAGACTCTAACCCTCAACGTGATAGTATTAGGAGGTAGCACCTATGGAAGGTGATTATGTCATGAGAGTAGAGCCCTCATGAAAGGGATTAGTATCCTTAGGAGATCCCAGAGAGATTCCCTAGCCTCTTCTGTCGTGTTAAGTTTCAGCTAGAAGACAGCTGTTAATGAACCAGGAGGAAGCAAGCCAGCTTTAAGAACTTCACAGCTTTAAGAACTGAGAAATGAGTGCTTGTTGTTTATAAGCCACCCCTGCCCTGGTATTCTGTTAGAGCAGCCTGAACTGACAAACTAAGATAGTATGTAAATAATACTTTCTCTTTTTTTTCCTAGTTTCCCTAAAAAAACATAACGCTTTCTAAGAAGCAATAATTATAGTACTGCTAGCTAGGTTTGTACTATTTTTAAGTATAATGTATGTTAATTTAGCACAAAGACTAGGGGAGGAAATGGAGCTACATTGCAGCAAAGTTTCTATTTACACAATGGAATTCTACACAGCAGAAAGAAAGAAGAAGCTCCTACCTTTCCTGACAGCATGGATGGAACTAGACAGTATTATGTTAAGTGAAATAAGCCACTGAAATAAGGTACTGAAAGACAAATATCATATGATCTCACCTATAAGTGGAAACTAATCAACAAAAAGTGAGCAAATAGAACCAGAGACATGGAAATAAAGGACAAACCTACAGTGACCAGAGGAGACAGGAGAGGAGGATAATGGGGGAAAGAAGGGGAAGAGTCTAGTCAAGGAACCTATGTAAAGGACCCATAGGCATGGACAACAGGGTGGGGATTGACTGTGGGAGAGAGAATAGGGCAGGGGAGAGCGATGGGGGCAAAACTGGGACAACTATAATAGAACAACAATAAAATTAAATTAAAAAATAAAATAAATAAAAAGAATTACATTAGTATTAACCCAAAGAAGATTCACATAAGATAAATTGTATACTATAATCTCTAGAGCAATCATGGAATAAACAACTCTAAAAATGTAGATAAAAATCAGAGGAATGAAAATGTTATGCAGAAAATATTTGTTAAACAAACAAAAAAGAAGATATCAAAGGAAGGGGAAATGACACTAGACTTATAGAAAAATTAGAAAATGTCAGATATAAATCCAAATATAGCAATCATCATATCAAATATGAACAGACTCAAAATACTCTAATCAAAAGGCAGAGAATTGTTGAACAGAATGAAGGTTCAACCATATACCATCTACAAGAATACACACAAACAGGTAACAGTAAATGAATGGAAAACGACAAACTGAAAATGTAGTCATAAAAGGTCTGGAGGCATTGTATTAATACTAGAATAAATAGACCTAAAGCAACATTCCTAGAAATAAAAAGAATAATTTTTTAATAATCAAATGATTAATACATTAGGAAAATATAAAATTATAAAGGTATACACACCTGACAACTGAGTACCAAATGCATGAAGCAAAAACTTACAGTACTGAAGAGGAAAAGAGACAACTCAACACTTAGAGTTGAATATTTCAATATCCCTCTTTCAGTAATTGAAAGAAGAGTTAGACCTAAGGTCAGTAAGATTAATTAAAGATGTGAACAACACTATCAGCTGAATTGATGTAGCTGGCATTTTTAATTTTTTAATTTAAGTATAATTGGTACACAATATTATATTAATTATATTAGTTTCAGGTGTACAATATAGTGATTCAACACTTATGCCACACTAATTATAGTAATCATCTGTTACATGAAAACTTATCACAATAGTATTAGCTACATTTCCCCTCACCTTTTGTGTCTATCCCCCCAAGCCCTTCCCCTCTTGTAACCATCCCTTTGGTGTCTGTTTCTGAATCTGTTGTTTTGTTTGTTTTTGTTCATTTGTTTTGATTTTTTAGATTTCACATATAAGCAAAACCATATGGTATATGTCTTTCTCTGTCTGACTTATTTTACTCAGCCATATTGTCCCAAATGACAAGATTTTATTGCTACATGATATTCCACTATATATAGGGTTGGCCAAAGCAGGTTTACAGATGTTCAGATGGAAAATACAGTACAATAACTAATGAATACTAATACAACAACAAAATCTGTGTTTCACATACTCACAACTATAAGCCTACCTTTGCCCCACCCTGTACACCACACACGAAGCATTCTCTAGACTACACCACGTGCTAACTCACCTGCCACCCCATGTGTGGTATCCACTACCATGTGCATAGGCACTGTGATCTGTCGGTTTGTTGTGGCGGGATGAGAACATTGGGCAGTCCTGAATTTAAATCATGATTTAGGATTTAGTACTTCTTAAATTTTGGATGAGCTATTCAACCTCTCTGAAGCTGTGAATGATCATATAGCCTACTTCACAATTTGTTGAAAGAATTCAAGATAATATATGTAAGTATAAGTGTCTGTAAACCAGGAAGTACTCAATAAAAGATAACTACCATTGTCATCATTATCATAAACACCCAGAAGTGGCTGTGACTGTTTACTTATTTCACCATTGTAAGCAAGAAGAAAAACCTAATCTCTGATGAGGTAACAACGACTGGAAACAAAAACTGATGTGCATGGAGCTAAAGTAATAGCACAGTACGCTACTGGGCGTTGAGAACACAAGAAAGGAGGAATAGCCAGTAGTGGAAGCAATGAGTCATCTCAAGGAAAGGCTGCTTACTTTATCCATTCACACAAGTAGAACTTTAAGATTGTCCTCCTGTTACCTTTGGGAGAAATTACCAACCCAAGTTCTAAAACAATGCTTGAGACACACAAACATAAGCTCACATCCATGCACACCCACAAACACCCCACACACATTTAATTCAAGCACTGTATCTAACCATATGCTTTATAAAGCAAAGGCATTTAAATGGAATTTCTTTTTTAGTACAGGAAATGCAGAGTCTGATTAAACTAATATTGCAAATTTAACAATGAAAAAGTCAAGAATGCTAATGTGTGTAGCACAATTGTTTCAAACAGACACTATCCTATTGTTTATGAGCGATCTGAATGGCAGGGAGGAGCTTGGTAAAGCTCCTTAGTGCAGAGTCCCATACACCAAACATATCCTCATACACTGTGAGTCTTTGGGCCCAATCACAGGATCAATTATTAGCCAAGATAATTAATGCTATGTTTTATGAAGGCAAGTGATATCCCAGAACGACTAGAAAACAGGTTTCTTTCCAAGTTCATAATTAGTGGCAACAATTCTCTCATGCCTTCTACTTTTATTTATATACTTGTTCCCAAAAATAATGGCTACATTTAACAAGGATTTGAAGAGTAGATAAAAAAATAAACACCATTCAGTATATTCAGTACAGATTTAAGTAGTCATCGCTAGTTTTCTAAAATTACACACAGTGTAGTATAAAAAAAAAAGATTTCACTCTACTCCAGGGAATCAGAATTAAATATCTTCCTATTTTTCTTTGGGTCTCAGGCAAGAGAGAAAAAGGAAACTGGATTTCAGAGAAGTAGCTCACTCCAAATCACAGGCAATCGTATGACCAGCACTAGGATCCAAGTTGTCTGTGTTTAGAGGCAGAAATGTTTTCATGTGAATTCTCGTTCTCTAGCCCATCTCACAGTCTGTTTTGGAGAAGAGTTCCATCCTGTCTAATCTTAAATATTTTTTAAAATTATACAGTTTTATAATGAAATATATCACTTTCTATACTGTTATTGGATGGTCAATTAAGTTAACTTCTGAAAAACAAGAAGACTGCTATTTTGGAGAGTCTCCTTTTTTTTAATTCAATCTTTATTGTATTTTTTTCCCATTACCATAAGGAGACTTCCTTATACTCCCGCTTCCTCCAGCAATCCCCACACTGCTGTCCAAGTCCATGAGATTCTCTTTTATCTTTGCTCTTTTCCTTCTTTTTATAATTTCTCTCACCTTTTTGTCTACGCTGCCTCAAGAGGGCATGTTTTCCAGTATGTATATGACCTCACATTGGCAAGGGCAGTCTTCTAAGTAGTGTAGGCCCAATGCTAACCCTGATTGACTATGCTTGTCATAGGTTCTGTCTCAGTGGTAAATCTAGTTGGTTTTCAGGGTGATAATTCTTTCATGCATCAAACATTATGTTAAATATTTTTACATTTATACTTTTGTGGAAGCCTTACTACTACCTTATAATGTAGTTAATAATATTAAATCTATTTTATAAATCAGAAAAATAAACTTTAAAATGTTAAAGTACTTGCCCAAGCTTGCACTGCTAATTCATTGTTGAGCAGCAGTTGAAACACTAGGAAAAGGACTCCAGAGTCATACCCTTAACCACTCGCCATATGGTTGGCTTAGCTTAAATGCTCCCAGCAGCTGAATATTAAGTCACCAAGACTTGAGTGATTAATTTGATGTGATGACTAAGAAAACAGAAGCAATTATTACAAGATTGATGCTCCACCTATCACTCAACAGCACAACAGGCTCACCCTTCAATAAAGCACCATTTTTATGTTCTGTTCCTCCCAACTTCCATGCAAGGATGATGATTATATCTGAGATCAGTAACTCTCAAGGTGCACTGTGAATGATCAAATGAGAGTGAATATTCAGCTACATAAGTAGTAAAGCACCAAGTTATGACACATACTTCACTTACATTTAGTAGCCCACCAGCAGGAAGAAAATAACATTTGAACAGGAGATGCCAAAGATTATTTTTGTGGATGGAGATTATTATCAAGAATAAAAGAATGAAATCAATGCTACATTTGAATATTAGAAAAATGATCCCCACTATTCTAATTAACATGCAGCTAGGTCTCATATATAGGGTAGTGTCCATTTAGAAAAACAAAACTTTTGCATGCAATTTATCTTAGTTTGCCCTTCCAGATCCATTTTCAGCCTTTCTCTACCCTATTTGCTGCCTCAGAAGGTTGACTTCTAAGTCAAGGACTGCTGTCTCTAGCTCCCTTGCTCTCTGTCTCCCAGCATTCAACCACTGGGAGGTTCTGGCAAAGTATCCAAAGGTAGGGACATAAATAGGTCAAAGAATTTATTCCCCCTACTCCCTTGCTGCCAGCATGGTTTGGCAGTAGTTCATTCCTCTTGTCTACAGCCACAATTCTTGTCGGAGCTGTATTTCCTGAGATTTCAGGTGACTGCCCCCGCCCCTTACCATTTAATGCCTGGAAGCGGTGACGTCCTTTCACTTGCACTAGTCTCTGTTTCTGGCTGGTTTCCTTCTTCCTTCCCGCATCTCTACAGAGAATCACTCAATTAAGCTCTTCAGCCACCTCTTTGAGTAAGGCATCTGTATTGCAGCTGGGACCCTCAGTGATACACCTGGTTCAGAAAACCAAAAACAATAAGCAAACAAGGAAACCCCAGTCCCCTCCTAGTGTAGAAATGGCCCATCATGACAGCACAGGCTCGGGAACACGGTCATTGGGCCAGGAGACTATTTCTCAGTTTGAGAAAACTTTAAATTATAAAAGCCTAAACTGTAAGAAGTTTCTTCCTGAAGAAAAAGTTTTCATTCCCTAACGGAAATATGAAATGAGAATTAAAAGGGAAAATACTGTCAGTTACAAGAGCTGCCTTCTTTTGTTCCCTTTTAAATCAGTTTAAAAGTCACTTCTTTTTGATAGTTGAAGTCATTTACTGAGAATGATTTTGCCTTAATTACAGAGACTGTCATCTTAATGAATCATTAAGCCTTTATACCTTAATTTTATTAAGTAGAGCTGTATTTCCCATTGTAACACTGTTTCCAAGGATGGAGAAAAGGAAAAATGAAA